>ML267768.1:0-121744 GCA_005239495.1 Nicotiana undulata
TTCCATTGCGTTTACATTTCTGTTTATTTATTTTATTATTTCCAGAATTGTTTTACAAATACATAGTTATAACAATAGCAACTTAACCACACCTAATAATGATAAGTTTGACATATCTCCTTTCTCTTGTGGAGACTTGTCAGAAATAGAATTGCAGTGGATATCAACATGAGAAAGTTTGAGACTCTTCTTCCATCTATGTGCTCTTGTTGCACGGATCATAAACAAGAAGATGTAGAGCACTTGTTCCTTAATAGCATAGTCTAGGATTTGGAAGCACTTCAACCAACAGTTTGGGATTGTACAAAGGACTACTAGTCTGAGGCACCACATCATCAACTAGTGGTTGACTAAAGGAAATAATCTTATTGTAGATCTTTGCCTACAGATTTTACCCGGTATTATTACTTGGCATATTTGGAAATCACGATGCAAAAGCAGGTTTGAAAACATTGCTATAGAATTATTCTCGCTATTAATAAATAGCTAGTTTTGATTACTCATAAGCAATTTTCGAACATCCCTGCTTATATGAATTGCGAAAAGTTTTTATGAAGTTAATTATGGACATGGCTAAGCATCGTATTTCTTCAATGGTAGTTAAATGGATTCTTCCCGGGAATGGTTTTGTTAAGCTAAACTCAGATGGTTGCTCTAAGGGCAATATGATCATGACTTATGCTTCTCCTCTGGTATGTATGACCAACAAAATGACTGAAGCAATGGCCCTCAAGACTGGCATTGAATTGTGCAGAAATGTTGGCATGACTGAGCTCGAAATTGGTTGTGATTCTAAATTGCTACTATTCTGGATTAGCAACAAAATGATACACCATGGACTCTTTGGGATATATTGGACAAGATAAAGTACTATTTGCAAGATTTTGACAATTGTAATATTCAACACTGTTATTGACAAGGTAACAAGGTGGCGGACTCGGTGGCTAACTGCGGACTTAGTTGTACAGATACTACCTGTATTTGCGATAGTCGCCTCCTACACCCAGAGAAGCTAGGAGAGAGATGAATATGGACAGATTACAATTTCCATCTTACAGAGATAACAAACATAGAAAATCTTTCTTTGTGGAAAGAAACATGTACATAATTCACCTATTAGATGTTCCTTGAGTTTCATTTTATATAGGAGGGGCACGTAAGTCTACCCTCGTCAGTGGAACAATTTTTTTGTGTGCTTAATTTTGAAATCCTACTATTCTTTATGAATCTAGCATGTTCCATTCTAGTAGGTGCAGGGAGATTTTTCTCCCCCGTTTGTAAGTTTCTACATATGAATAAAAATATAGTTTAACCATAAAAGAAAAAAAAAAGGAAGATAAGTCAACTAGGGCGGTGCATAATCTGGTAA
The DNA here is from genome assembly GCA_005239495.1 of Nicotiana undulata. NCBI lineage: Eukaryota > Viridiplantae > Streptophyta > Magnoliopsida > Solanales > Solanaceae > Nicotiana > Nicotiana undulata. Next base: position 1,370 of record ML267768.1, read on the forward strand.
ATATCGAATTACCGTAAAACGAAAATTTTGGTATTTGGTATGAAGTTTGGTTTAAGTTTTAAAAAATATTGTATTAGGCATGGTATTAGGTATTTTAAAATGAAATACCGAAATACCGATACCGTACTGAAATATGTATAATGTTACACAATACACATATTATTAATTATAACATAAATATAAAAATCTAAAATTTTATTTTTCTTTATTCTCTAAGTTCATCAATTAACTTTAAGCAAGTAACAAGACATTTCTAATGATCAAATTTATTCTTTTATGTACACTTTTCTCTCTCTGGGTTGATATATGCTAGTTTTGGGCAAAACTTTTATCAACAAATATTTTTAGTTTTGTACTTTTGAGTACTTCAATTTAGAATATTACAGTCTATAACTCTATGCACTAGTTAGTATTCAAACCAAATAAACCGAAACCGAAAGGAGAAAAACCGAATCATACCGAATTTAACTAGGTACGATAATAGTATTGTATTTTAAAAAATCAAATGCTGAAAATACCGAACCGAAGTATCTAAATACCGTAGCGACCGCGAACAGCCAAAATCAACAAACACAAATAATGAAGTAATAGAAATGCCGTGTTTTCTCTCAACAAGGAAAACATCCCTGGAGTTGTAGACAAACCTGATTGGGAAAGTAAATCTTTGATGACTTTGGGGATTTGAGTATTTGGCAGTTTTACTTTCCAATAAATCTCTGGAGATATTGTCGCGTAAGTACTTGTCACAAAAGCAAGCTACATAGACAACAATAAACAACTTTTGTTAATCAATATCTCCTATATAACCAATAAGCGGAATGATGCCCTTCCATTTTCAGATAGTTTAATTTGTCAAAAAATAGGACAATAAATATATAAACAATAAATAGAATGAAGCTCTTCCATTTTCAGATACTTTAATTTACCAAATAGTGTATTAAGTAAGTTGATTGAAGTATTCCAAGATAATCAAAACCTTCTTGAAAAGCAATGGCGATTTAGGAAGTATGATACTGTATTTTCGAAATGAAATGACTTCTTGATAAGGATGAAAATTAAATAAAGACAAAACTATATAGAAATCTACTCACACAAAAGATGATAAGCGAGTAGAGCAGCTGCAAGTTCATTGGGAATTTTTTGTATGATAGTGTGGAATATGGATAAAGACCAGATTGAAAGCAAAAGCTTGAGAAAGAGATTAGAAAATGACCTTTATTTATAGGGCGATTATTGAAAATAAATATTTACTAGGAACCAACAAGGCGAATATTACACGCACAAAGTGACAAAATGAAGATCATAGACATGAATATCTGTTTGTATGAGAAAATGCGATCGAGGAAATGGAGTTTTTGTTCTTGACTGATCTTAGCGATATGGCTTAAAGATTTTAATATTCCTATTTACTATTTCCCAATATACCAAAAAATTAATAGAATAATACACTACGTACCCACTTACTGACAACAGAAATTAAAGATTGATGCTCATCCTTAAGGAACATGAATGAGGTGCTGACATTAATGGTATACCCTCTAGATATTGGACATGCAATTAAATGCGGAAGGTCCATCATTCTATCAATGGTATTAAATAATCGCTTTAATCCGTCTGACATAATTCACTATGAAATATGAATTAAGAAAGAAAATAATTCTTTTGATACTTATAATTTTTAAATATAAGTGTGGCTATAAAATTTAATATCGGGGTAAAAGATTTAAAGTTGAAGTGTTTTTCAGATATAAAACTATGTCATTAGTTTATAAATAATTTAAAAAATAATAATAATATCACATAAACTAATAAAACGGAAGATGTAGTAGTCTTTATCAAACAGAGCTGACTATATATTATTATTTGGCAAATTAAAAAATGAGTCGTCAAACGTGGCGACTAACTTGTAACTTGCGATTACTGCATAAATTCTTTTTGAATGGCAGCCTGGAGTATTATATTACTATAATGACATGTTGTCATATATCAATTTCGAAATACTTTGTAAATTACAAGTTGCATCCTCAACTTGCCAATTTGGTTGTCGTCAGCGTAGTATGCTGAATATGTCCAATATAAGGGGGCAGATGGTGAGTGATGTCTATCCTATAATAGTAGTGGCGGAGCTAAAGGGGTAGAGTTTAAATGGAATTAACTTTGTGGGAAAATTAATTGCAGAAAAAGGATATAAATATTACATAGAAATGGTTAAATTCCTTGACATAAGAACCAAATTCTAATGTAATATTAACGGGGGTTCAGAAATAGCCTTAGCTCACTAGAGATTATACTCCCTTTATATGAACTCTTTGAAAGATTTGAAGAAATCTGAATTTGAGAAAATGTTCTGTAAATTTGATTCAATGAATTCATTCATGTAGTGTGCTATATAATTACAGCAAAAGGATCTAGAAAAAAAATTATTTGTACACTTGTCTCCTATTCTATTGGTTATTCTATAACAAACTCACATGCTAATTACCATGAATAAAAGACTGTCTAAAATAAAAGCATGATCTATTTTCCAGCTGGTCTACTCTTCTGCTGAGCTGGTCTCTTCTTCTGCTGGCCCAATAGTAGAAAGCCCAAACTTTAGTGTGAGACCAGAATAATGCCCAATAAACTTATAAGCCCAGATCTTGTCTAAGAGATATTCAGACAACATCAAATGTATCGAAACACATCCACTTCAGTAGACCACTTGACCACTTTACTCTTTGTCTTTATCTTCTTCATTCATCTTCTTTGTTCTTGATCATAGCTCCATGAATGCTAGAATTAGGAAGGGGTTTCTTCTTTTCAACATCCCCCTCAAGTTAGAGGGTAACCTTGTGACCCCTAACTTGCTTAATATCTCTGAATGAGAAACCCCTGAAAGTGGCTTAGTGAAGAGATCTGCCAGTTGATCTTTGGAAGGAACGAAAGACAGAGTAATTAGCCCGGGGAGAAATTGTTGACGGACAAAATGACAATCGATTTCCACATGTTTTGTCCATTCATGAAAGACGGGGTTACAGGCGATATGGATGGCTGCTTTGCTATCGGAGTGGAGTGGAATGGGAAGAGCCACTGGTGCAGAGAGATCTTCAAGGAGTCGAACAAGCCAAGTAAGTTTTGATGTGACTCTTCTCATAGATCGGTATTCAGCTTCTGCTGATGATAAGGATATTGACACTTGTTTCTTTGATTTCCAGGAAATGGGTGCTCCTCCAAGTGTGATGAAGAATCCACTCACAGATCTTCTGGATTCCTTACAAGAGGCCCAATCTGCATCGCAAAATGCAAGAAGAGAAAACGATGGTGCTGCTGAAAGAAGGATACCCTGGCCTGGATCTGCACTCAAATATTTTAGTACTCGCAATGCAACAGTGAAATGAGAGACACAAGGTCTTTGCATGTATTGGCTGAGAGAAAGGACTTCAAATGAGAGGTCTGGGCAAGTATTGGTCAAATAGTCCAGTTTCCCAACCAAGTGGCGAAACACTGTGGGGGTTTTCCAAAGGTCGTCCATCATCAGAGGCAAGCTTAGATGAAGGATCAAGAGGAGAGCTGACCTGTTTCAAGTGAGAGACATCAAATTCCTGTAGCATATCCAAGGTAAACTTTCTTTGACTTACAATAAAACCTTCCTTTTCTCGCAAAATTTCCATTCCTAGGACATAATGTATGTTGCCTAGTGTAACGACCCGACCAGTCGTTTTGCGTTTTAGGACCCCGTTCCCCGAAATGAGACTTCCTGTAGTTGCTTTTTTATGATTTATGACTTGTGGAGATGGGTGGTTCGGGATTTGGAAGAGTTTGGAATGGTATAGGAACACTTAGTTCCTTAAGGTTGGCCTTTAAGGCAAAGTTTGACTTCGGTCAACGTTTTGAGTAAACAACCTTGGAATCGAGTTTCGACGGTTCCGGTAGCTTCGTATGATGATTTCGGACTTGTGCGTATGTCCGAAATGGGTTTTGGATGACCCGGGAGCGTTTCAGCGCCAAATAGCGAAATAAGGATTTCCTTAAGTTCAAATTGAGGTTTGGAACGTGTTTTTATGTTATCGAGGTCCGAACAGAATTCTGAAACCAGGAATAGTTCCGTTATGTCATTTATTACTTGCTTGCAAAATTTGGTGTCATTCCGAGTAGTATAGGTAGGTTCGGCGCATTGAAAGCGAATTCTAGAACTTGAGGTTCAAAGTTTGATTCAATTTGGTTTTGGGGTCGGATTCTTAGTTTCGTTGTTGTTTTCACGTTCTGAAAATTCGAGCTAGTCCTTATCATGAATATAAACTTTCCAGTGCCTTTGGATGGGGTCCCGAGGGGCTCGGGTGAGTTTCGGACCCCTCGGAGCTAAATGCAAAACACCAGATTTTCTGTATCTGGTTTCCTTCTATGCGTTCGCGGTTGCACATTCACGTTCGCATAGAAGGACCTGGCAGGGGTGAAAAAATTTCCCTATGCGTTCGTGTAGGTGCTCCGCGTTCGCATAGGGTATAGCAATGGGCCAGCCCAGCTTAGCCCTTACCCAGTGCGTTCACACCCTCCCAGCCGCGTTCGCGAAGGTCTAGCCCAGCTAGCCTCCGCGTTCGCGAAGACCTCTCCGCGTTCGCATAGAAGGCCTCTTAAGGCCTGGCCACTTGTTCATCGCGAACGCACTGCCTAGGCTGCGTTCGCATAGAAGGGGCAGGTGCGCAGTGTGTTTTAATAACGAGACTTAAACCATTTTATTTGGCATTCTTCTTCTTCCTTGGGGTTATTTTGAGCATGCAAGAGAGGCAAACGACCTAGTTACTTTGAGGTAAGTAATTCCTACCTTAAACTTAGTCTAATACTTGGATTCTTAGGTATATTAACACACTAATTAGTGGAAATCATGGGTTAGAGTAAAAACCTAGGTTTTATTAAAAATGGGAGAATTGCTAGAGAATTTGCTATGAAATCATACAAAAACTATATATTATTGATCCTTGGGCTATGGGTTAGTGTTTCCTTAGAAAATTTTCGGAATCCGAGCATGTGGGTCCGAGGGTGTATTTTGGGATTCTTCAAAGTAAGTTGAAATAACTAAGTAAATAGGGGAATTTCATACCTTTGAGTATAAATTAATGTATTTATGCATCATTTGACTAGTTTCGAGTCCTTGGGAGGCGCGTTTGGAGTTTCAGGCGCATTCTTGACCCAGAAAGTAGGCTCGACATGAGGTGAGTCTCCTTTCTAACCTTGTAAGAGGGAATTGTCTCATAGGTGATTATAAATGATTGCTTGTCCTTATTTGCGGGGGCTACGCACGCACGAAGTGACGAGAGTCCGTGCGTAGCTACTATTATGCCTTGTCGGGTAGTTTAGGCTTCACAAGCATGCGTTATGTGATTTATCTGTGATCTTGTATGTGGACTAGGTAGTTTAATAACCTTGAATTTCATATACGGAGGCCTAGGAGGTTGTATTTCGAAGTTGGTACTATTTAATCCTTTTCTGCTAGTAGGACCCCTGTTAAATTATCTGAAATCCCTGATGGTTATGTATATGTATACGGGAACCCGAGTCGCATGAATGATTCGCGAGCAAGGTAGCCTTAGTACTATGTTAACCGCGTCGCACGTTTGATTCGCCAGCAGGGCAAATAGATGCATCTATGGTTCGGGCCATCCGACCCTCGGCAGTGCACATTTACCTTTCACGTCGTATCGGCCGTATATTCACGGCTTGTTATGTGTTTGATAATTGATGGGAAGCGCTGTAGTTACATTTGTTGATTTTATGAGAAATAAGGGAGCTAAGTAGCTTTTATGCTAAGGAAGGTGACACGTAAAGGTACTATAGAATGCTATTTGTTTCTCCTGCCCTTGTTAATATTGTGTATTTCTGCGATCTCTATTCTACCTGTATTTATTATATATTGATGACCCTAGTAAGTATCACGTCGACTCCTCGTCACTACTTCTTCGAGGTTAGGCGGGATACTCACTGGGTACATATCTGTTTATGTACTCATGCTACGCTTCTGTACTTAATTGTACAGGTTCTGAGGCTGGTGCATGTGGTTATCAGACCGGAGCTCGATCCTGAGAGTATATTCTGGACCTGACTTCACGGTGAGCTGCTTCCCTTGGCGATTCTCAGCAGCATGATGGAGTTATCTTTTGTTTATTTCTTTCTACTCCTTTCAGATAGTAGAACAGTTTATTCCATCATTTGTATATTCTACTAGTTCGCCTGTAGACTTGTGACACTAGTTCCTGGCACACACGTAGTAGACATTATATTTTGGGACTGTATATATTGGTTCATGATCCTTTTTTTTGGCTACATTTATTTAAGTTGGTTAATTGATCTGTTTTCACTTAAATGTTTTAAACTTAAAATTTGGTAATGTATTGGAATGTTTTATCAAATAGGGAAATTTCACTAGTAAATCAAGTGTTGGCTTGCCTGACCCCGGTGTTGGGATCCATCACGACCTGAGTTAGGATTTTGGGTCGTGACAACATGGTATCATCGCTCTAGGTTCACGTAGGTCTCACGAGTCACGGGCAGACCCAATAGAGTCTTGCGGAACGGTACGGAGACGTCTGTACTTATCTTCAGGAGGCTATAGGGTGTTAGGAAACCTCTGTTTATTCATCTTTGATCGTGCACTCGATGGTATGCTAAATCTCACTCTTCTATTCTCTCATAGATGGTAGGGACGCGCGCAGCCGACGTTCCAGACCCGGGAGATGCCGCTACCCCCGTCGTCCGAGGCTGTGGCAGAGGCCGGGGGAGGGCACCGGCCCGAGGTAGGGGACGAGGGCGTCCCAGATCTATTCCAGTCGCATCACCAGCAGGGCCAGCAGAGGATCCTATCACAGAGGAGCAGGGTGAGGTGCCCCCAGCAGATCCTGCTCCGATGGACTTTTTGACGACGTCAGGCTTCCAGGAGGTCATGGGCCGTATGATGCGGTTCATGGATACTATGACTCAGGCTAGTTTATTTCCAGCGGATCCTGCCACGTCTCAGGCGGGAGGGGGAGTCCAGACTCCTACTGCCCAGGCCGCGGGTCATGCAGCATAAGTATATCCAGGTACACTGCCTGTGGGCGGGGCCCAGCCTGTAGCAACAGCACCTGAGCCCAGACCAGCTGCGGACGATGATCCGCAAAAGTTATTGGACAGATGGACCAAATTGCACCCTCCTGCTTTTGGGGGTGAGCGTGGTGAGGATGCCCAGGATTTCATTGACAGGTGCAGGGACAGACTGCACAACATGAGGATATTGGAGTCTCATGGAGTCGACTTCACTACTTTCCAGTTGAAGGGCAGGGCCCGCAGATAATGGCAGACCTATATTCTTGGCAGACCGGAAGGTTCTCCTCCTGTCACTTGGGAGCAGTTTACCCGGATATTCCTGGACAGATACATTCCACCCTCGGAGAGGGAAGAGCTGCGGTACCAGTTTGAGCAACTAGAGCAGGGTCCGATGTCAGTGACGGACTGTGAGGCTAGGTTTTCTGAGCTGTCTCGTCACGCACTCATGACACTTCCCACATAGGCTGAGAGAGTGCGGAGGTTTGTAACCGGGTTACATCCAGGCATTAGGGACAACATGGCCCGAGAGGTGGAGATGGGGACTCCTTATCAGCTGGTAGTAGAGATTGCTCGCAGGATCGAGGGTTATCGGTCGAGGATCAGACAGCAGGTGCAGCAGGATAAGAGAGCCAGATTTTCTGGGGATTTTAGAGGCGCTCCAGCTAGGGGCAGAGGTCAGTTCGGCAGGGGCCAGCCCAGCAGACCCCCATATTCAGCACCCTCACCACCACCTCGTGGTGCTCCAGTGAGGCCTTACTTCAGTGCTATGCCAGAGAGTACTCACCGTCCCCCAGCCATCTAGGGTCCTTCTTCAGGGCAGCAGGTCATGGCACCGAGGGGATGTTATGAATGCGGGGATCCAGGCCATATCAGGAGGACTTGTCCCAAGTTTTTGGGCAAGGCAGTGCAGCAGGGTTATCAACCTATGAGTCCAGCACCAGCGGTCCGGCCAACCAGAGGTGGAGGACAGGCCGGCAGGGGTCGTCCTAGAGGTGGAGGCTAGTCAGGGGGAGGTCAGTCAGCTCCTGTTCCTTCCGGCGGAGCTCAGTCGTCTAGTGCTCCAGCTAGATTCTATGTTATCCGGCCAGATCAGATGCAGTGGCCTCAGATGCTGTGATTACAAGTATTATTTCAGTATGTGGTATAGAGGAATTGGTGTTATTTGATCCAGGATCCACCTATTCATATGTTTCAGTCTTATTTGCTCATTTCTTGGATGTTCCTCGTGAGTCTTTGGATTCTCCTAATTATGTGTCCACTCCTGTGGGTGATTCTGTAGTGGTAGACCGGATTTATCGGTCATGTGTAGTTACTTTCTGTGGGTTCGAGACCCGATCGGACCTCCTATTGCTCGACGTGGTTGATTTCGAGGTTATTCTAGGCATGGATTGGCTATCTCCTTATCATGACGTCCTAGATTGCCATGCCAAGACAGTTACTCTATCCATGCCCGAGTTGCCCAGGGTGGAGTGGAGAGGTTTCTCAGTTAGTGCAGCCAGTCGAGTTATTTCCTTCCTGAAGGCTCGACATATGGTCGAGAAGGGTTGTCTAGCTTATCTTGCCTATGTGCGGGACACCACCGCCGAGTCTTCGACGATTGATTCAGTGCCGATGGTTCGAGAGTTTGCTGATGTATTTCCTTCAGACCTTCCAGGCATTTCTCCGGATCGTGATATCGACTTCTGTATTGATTTAGCTCCAGGCACCCAACCTATTTCTATACCTCTGTACCGTATGGCTCTAAAAGAATTGAAGGAGCAGCTTGAGGAGTTGATGGCTAAGGGGTTGTTGATACCCATTTTTTCCTCAATTTTTTTTTCAAACTTATATATAAGCTTTCAAAATCACTCTTTGCAATAATGAGTATTTTTTCCATATTTTTACCTAAATTATTTCCTTATTTATTTAATACTTCATATTTTAATAATTCATAAATTGTGCTCTAAAATAAATTTTGTAATACTTTCCAATTTAGTAGGTCAATTATAATCACTTTTTTTTATTTATTAAAATCCAAATATTTCATAAATAGGCTAATTGAGTCATATTTAATTGCAATTACAATCATTTTGCAATTATAATCGGATTAGTCATTTTATACCTTTAAAATACGAATTTATGACTTTACATTTTTATATTGGCTAATTATTGTAATTATACTTATTTTAACTTAATTTCATTTTTTGTATAATTATTCAACTTTTTAATTAATTAATTATCCTATTTATTTGGGTATTTAATATCTAGCCTATCTTCATTTAAAATCTAACCACATTTCAAACCTATTACCCAACCCATTAACCCAATTAAAATACCCAAACCCTGAACCAACCCGGCCCAATCCCCATTCAATCTGAGCCGTTGATCAAACGAGATCAATGGCCCAGATAATTACTTGCCTTAATTAATTTAACCTACCCCCTCCCCGTCTCTCATTTTCCCAAGACTCACTCTCTCTCTTCTCGACTCTTCTGCTCCCTCATCTCTCTAGAGCCTTCTGGGCTCTTCATCTCCTCCGGTGGTCTTCATCTCCGGCCACTTCTAGGCTCGCCCTTTCAACCACCGGCCACCATGAAGCTGTCTCTCCGGCTACTTCATCTCTAAGACCCTTTAAATCTTCAACCATGCCAGAACGGCCATAGAGGCTTCTGTCTGGACTTTCCGGCCTTCTCCGGCGAGGTTCAACTCGGTGGTGTTCCGGCTATCACCATCTCTGAGTATTACAACAGGTCTTTCGACCATCCACGGGTTTTATCTCTGAAGCCCTAGTTCTTGACCTTTCAACTTTTTCCAAGATCTGCAATATATCTATGTTTGTCTCGATGATTCTCACCTATGTTTTCTTAAAACCTGATGTTTTGCAAACGATTTCCCCTTTTGCTTTTAAACACTAGGGTTCTTAGAACCCCTCTTAAATGGCTTAAATTCCAGATTTCTCAGTATTATCTTATCATTCTTCTTATGTTTGCCTGTTTATTCCAGGTTTTTACTTTGTTGTTTGATATTTTGCTAAAACCCCAAATCTATAGTCGTAACCCTAACTTTTGACTTGGTTTCGATGTATATGTTTACTTGCTTCATTTGTTGCTGTGTTCTCATGAGTATGCTTCGATTGATTCTGATTTTTGTTGTTATGCTAGGGCTCCAATTCGATTTTGCCTGCTTTATACTTTGCCTATATGTTCATGGAATGTGTCCTTTAATATCAGTGTTGTTAACATTGAATCCCTAATTTCATGTGATTGATTTCTTCTGATTGATTTCTTCTTATATTCTTTACACTACTGATTATTTCTCTTGCTTATTTTACAACTAATTGTACCGTTTGGCTATTGCCTTAATTAAACCTTCATGTACCTGCCCCCAATCCCCTACTATGTGCTTGTTATTCTTTCCTTATTTACCTGTCTTGACTGTGTGAAGTGACTCCTTAATTAAAGGGGTCTTTTGATCCTTACTCTTTACTAAGTTATTAGTACCAAATTACAGGGATCTTTTCCTTATTTGTCCTATATTGATTATTCCTGCCTATATGCTACCGATTCTCAATATTTTGCGAATAAAAACTTACCTTATTTCTTGACTAATTGATTTCAAAGTCCTTTAATTATTATTGGACTTGATTCTTACCTTATTTCACTACTGCTTTGAAAGCTATAAATACTCTTACTCTTTCATTAAACTGGGAAGTCGAATTTGGCTCAACTCTCTCTATACACTACTCTCTTGTGTTTTGTCTCTCTTGTCTCTATTGCTACTCTCTACTGCTTCTTGGTACTAGCCGACTGCTAAGCCAAGGCTACTGTGCTATTTTCTACACTCTACTACTGCTCTTTACTTGCATAACCAGTATGTTTCTAGTTTAAATTAACAAGTGTTCCAAACAACATGTTTCAATCCATTTGAGATTCTTATTGTTCCTTGAATGCTTCTATTTGTGGTTCTATTGCTTGCCATGTCACTAGCATGTCTAATCCCTCTATATGATCTCTCTTCTTCTTCTAGCTTAGCACAACTTCCCGCTCTATTCTCTGTGGTTCATTAGGGCCTATGGGATCATTTGACTATGTGGTTACTGTCTCTCTTCTCTTTGCATGTCTAGAATCTTTGTGTGTCTTCTTTTTCATCTGTCTAGCCTCTCTTCTGTGATATCTTTAGCAGTTGTATAATGTTTGTTACTTCCACGAGGGTATCCCAATATGTGATGAACCTGTAACTAAAACTTATCATCTACTGTCATCTTTATTTGTCCCTAAACCCTTTTTCCTGTTTGTGTTTGTTTCCTTGGAACTCTACTGAGTTGTGATTAGTGTTGTTACTTCCTATTTCAAAATTATTTTCTCCTGTTAGTCTCTAAGTGATTTTTAAAATTCCCTTTCTTAACCTCTTTTAGAACTTCACACAATTCCTAGACTTTTAGGTTCCGCCCCCTCAGTGTGTGCATCGCTTAGGGACCATGAGTTTCCTCTGAACCTTGAGACATTGATGTAGGGTACTCTACACTGCGCTTGTTTAACCATGGGAATTTGCTGGGTGCTGGTATTGGCCAGGGCCCTCACCAAGGCCTTTGGGAGCTTTGCCGCACCCAGGTTGATGTAAGACTGTGAAATTGAGATGGGTGAGTGTGGAAGATTGGGCATGATTAAAGGCTCCCTATAGAATAACTTCTTATTTTGCTTTTTCATTATTGTAATTCATTTATTATGGTCTGTAATAATAAATAAATGATTGGGGCTGGATAGTGAATATGGGGGTTATCATGCCTAGCTTAGGTAATGGGTAGAAAACATGTTTATGTGACCTTACTTACTTATTTGTGCATTAGATAACATGCATAGGACATGCATTTCACATATTAGAAATCCTGTTTTAGGACTTTCATTTTCAGCATGTAATCATACTCATCTCCTAATTCTCATCAATTAATCAACTGCATAAGGTCATCGCTGCATTTGCATCCTAGAAACCATGCTTCAGGAATTTCTATGTGCATTAGATATCCTATTGTTTAGGATCTTATATTTCTCCAAGTTGCAATCATAAAACGCCTAATTCGCATGCTTAATTTAATATGGTTAAACTATCTGCAACATTCTGCCAAACGTATATCCCTTAAAATCAGAGTTAAATATGCATGATCACCCTTTGATATAATTAGGCAATACAGGCGACGCCTAGGCAAACTTTAGGCCTAATGTGTATTGAGATTAATTAACTGGGTTGAGAACAGATCAGCCCCTTTAAACATTTTACTTCCTAATGCCTGCCTTCTTATTTTACCTCATCGAAGTCATTTTGCTCCCGCTTTATTTTTAAAAACAGTCTTGAAATTGTGTATTTGCTTCCCCTAGGGCTCTCGGATTTTTCTACTATTATGTTTTAAATTACTGGGTTTTCAAAGATATTCCCCCCTGCTCAAAATCGTGCCACTTCGAATCTTTACTCTGAACATTCCAAAGCTACTGTAGTTTTGATACTATCTGTCCCTCCTTTACTGCAATTATCTATAACTACTGTTATATGTTAAGCTACTGTATTCTGGTCACTTATCACTATTTTACTTCAAAAAATAGACTTCAATGATTTCCTGCTATGTTTTCCTGAAAGCTTTAAATCACTATACTTCTAAGTTTTTACCATTACCTGTAACTACTAAATTTCTGAAAGTCGCTATTTTGAATCACTCAATCTCAATCAAATCCTCTGCCTTCATTAAGTTTTCCAAATCAGATTCCTCTTGCGATTTACTGTTTTACTCAAAATTCCTATTTTAAACTCCTATCATTGAGACTTTAAGTGTGTGTGAGACGTGCCAATTATGTGTCTACTTGTGGAGGGATCTATGAGACTTTATTTGTCCCTATGTGTTCCTTCATATGTGAAGTCTTACTTGTTATGCATGTCGCCTAGTATTTTATTCTTTAAGCCTAGGGGTCCAGCCTAGCACTCACATTGTAGAATTAGTAGTCCTAAATACCCTTCGGGACTCATAGGATGGGACAGGTAATGGCACGCAATAAGCTTTCGTGACCAACACGCGTGCTTTAAATAACCTTTACGGGGTGGGAAGGGTAGAATACGGATATGATGACCGGTGCGCTAATACCACGTGTAGCCGCCTCCTCGAGGTGTGACATATCGGGTATTGCATTGAAGTGATCCGTATTACTTTAAACCTAGGACAATTATTTTCAAATGTTTATGTTATTCAAAACCTTTAAAGATTTTCATACTTGTTTTAAATCCCCTCATATGTTAACCTTATTTGTTACTTGCTCACCGTCCAAATTCACAAACTTATTGGCTGGGACCCACAATTGTGGATCTTGAGGGTTGCCTAATACCTTCACCTTGGGATAATTTCAAGCCCTTACCCAATCTCTGGTAAGGCGAACTAGTTCATGAGTTATCAACTCTAGGTGCCCTAACGCGCCACAAAATCGTTAGGTGGCGACTCTTCCTTAAACCTCTTCCTTTAATGAGTTGTCCAGGATGTCATCAACCCGATCTCTCCATACCTAACCCGTGCGATAGAAAAAGGGGGCGCGACAGCATGGCGACTCTGTTGGGGATCTTCCCTAGGATTATACAATTACAATTTGCTTTGTGAATTTGGACCTTTAATTTTCATTTAAATGCTTCACCTTTTCCTATTCCCGGTTATATGCCTTTAATTGTTTAATTTTCGCAAGTATTTATTTCACCTGAACGAAACTGACATATCTTCATGTTTTCTTTGTAACCGCTTTCCATCATAAATGTTGTATTTTCTTTCTTTACCGCTTTCCTCAACGTGAAAATACATGCCTATTTGTTTACTACATATCATGCTCCGCATTCATATTCCACTCGTGCCAACCAAATCCTATAGCAACGCTTACAATGAGTGGTTGCGCTATTCCAATTTTACTACCCCCTAAATTTGGAAAGGCGTATTTGCGGTAAAACTAGTCGATCAACGGTGCAGTCGACAGTTCCGTGCCTTCCCCCTTGAGTTGTCCGCTCAAGGGTACCAGTCTAAAACCCCAAAAGAAACCTTACTCTATTGTATGTTGCATGCATCATGGTCAAACCTAGCCGGGCTAACGTGTCGTCCGCATAATGGCCTTTTAAGATAGCCTTGTCCAAAGTCCATTGGGTTTCCCTGGAACCCAAAAGGATGCATTCACATTCTGTGCATTTATTTGGAGAACTAAAATGCTTTTGCTAATTATGGATGTTAAATAGTCGAGACTGGCGGGGGTAAGGGCCTAACCTTGTTTGTTCGCAGGAAACGAGGCATGAAGTCCCCAGACTCAGCATGATCCAAAATAAAATGAGGCATTTAGCATTTCAAGTTCTCCAAATTAATTTTTCGCTAGGCCTACCTCAGGCACAAAGAGGTTCCCCAACATAGGATGCGTTTTACATTTTCGCATTACGTGTTTAAATTACCGCAATATTCTTTCTAATCCTCACTGACTTGTTACCTTTTTGTTTTTGTTTCTTTTTATTATTCCCCTCCCCAAAGGTTGGTTCATGCACTCTAGCATTATATCTCAAGAGCTGGTCTGCCCGAAAAACCAGAGCCCGCCGAGCCTCGGGGTAGCAAGGCTAGAAACAAGCGTTATTTACTGTTTATTTACTAAATGAATTTTCCCTTTCCGCATTTTTCAATTCCTGTAGTAAAATCTGCAACGTTCAAAACCGTTATTTAATTTATCAGAGCATTTTTAATTTTTCTTACATTTACTTATATTTACTTGCTACTGTTTTCCTCCCCATTACTTTATTTACACAGAATTACTATTATTTATCTTGATGAACCGACGATTGTGAACGGCAACGAGGCAACACAACAAATGGATTCCGAGTCAGAACAGGATGATATACCTAAGAATATTATTAAAGAAGTCGAGAACTTTGAGAAAAGACCTAAGTCTAACTTGGACGAGACTGCGGTCGTCAACCTAGGAAATGCAGATAACGTCAAAGAAACATGCATTAGCATTCATCTGTCACCGTCAGAAAAGGAGGAATATACGAAATTTTTAAGGGAGTATGAGGACATATTCGCCTGGTCATATGATGACATGAATGGCCTCAGTACATCTATTGTGGCCCACAACTTGCCAACCAATCCAACATGCCCACCAATGAAGCAAAAGCTCAGGAAATTCAAACCAGACATGAGCTTGAAAATCAAAGAAGAGGTCACTAAGCAGATCAACGTCGGGGTTCTCCAGGTGGTCGAATATCCTACATGGTTAGCTAACATTGTGCCTGTACCAAATAAAGATAGGAAGGTCAAAGTCTGCGTCGACTACCGGGATCTTAACCGGGCCAGTCCGAAAGACGACTTCCCCCTACCGAATATACACATCTTAATTGACAACTGTGCCAAGCACGAGCTGCAGTCCTTTGTAGATTGTTTTGCTGGTTACCATCAGATTTCGATGGACGAGGAAGATGCTGAGAAAATGGCATTCATTACTCCATGGGGAGTGTATTTCTACAAAATGATGCCATTCGGTCTGAAGAATGCAGGGGCCACTTACATGAGAGCCATGACTACTATATTCCATGATATGATTCACAAGGAGATCGAGGTATACGTGGACGACGGCATCATCAAATCAAAGAAAGTTGCTGATCACATAGAAGATTTGAGAAAGTTCTTCAACAGATTAAGGAAATACAATCTGAAACTTAACCCCGCAAAGTGTGTGTTCGGGGTTCCTGCCGGCAAGCTGCTAGGGTTCATTGTCAGTCGTCAAGGAATAGAGCTAGATCCATCAAAGGTCAAAGCCATCCAAGAATTGTCGCCACCAAGGAACAAAAAGGATGTTATGAGCTTTCTGGGAAGGCTCAATTATATTAGCCGGTTCATAGCCCAGTCTAATGTCATTTGTGAACCAATTTACAAAATACTAAGAAAGGATGTTGCCACCAAATTGACCGAAGATTGTCAAAAGGCCTTCGACAGAATCAAAGAGTACCTCTCAACACCACCAGTCTTGGTATCCCCAAAGCCGGGTAAACCCCTATTACTCTACCTGGCTATATTAGATGGAGCTTTCAGTTGCGTCCTAGGGCAACATGATGAAACAAGAAGGAATGAGCAAGCAATTTACTACCTCAGCAAGAAGATCACTCTGTATGAGGTCCCGTATTCTCTATTAGAGCGCACCTGTTGTGCTTTGACTTGGGTCGCACAGAACCTGAGGCATTATTTCTGTGCCTACACAACGTACCTCATATCGAGGATGGATCCGCTCAAGTACATCTTTCAGAAACCTATGCCCACTGGCAATCTGGCTAAATGACAGATCCTATTAAGAGAGTTCGACATCATTTACGTAACTCAGAAGGCAGTCAAGGGACAAGCATTAGCCGATCATCTTGCTGAGAATCCTGTGGACGGAGAATACAAATCCTTAAAAACATATTTCCCTGATGAGGAAGTATCATTTGTAGGACATTGCAGAATCCTATGACGGTTAGAGGATGTTCTTTGATGGGGCCGCAAATTTCAAAGGCGTGGGCATTGGAGCAGCCCTGATATCAGAAACCAGTCAGCATTATCCGGTATCCGCAAAAATCAGATTTCCCTGCACCAACAACATGGCTGAATATGAGGCCTGCATCCTTGGGCTCAACTTGGCCATTGACATGAATGTTCATGAATTATTAGTGATTGGTGATTCAGACTTATTGATACACCAAGTCCAAGGGGAATGGGCGACCAAGAATTCCAAGATACCGCCATACCTACATCGTGTGCAAGAATTGAGAAAGAGGTTCACGAAGATTGAATTCCGGCACGTCCCCAGAATCCAGAATGATTTCGCCGACGCACTAGCTACCTTGTCATCTATGATACACCATCCATATAAGAACTTCATTGATCCTATCCCGGTGGGGATTCACAATCAGCCGCCCTATTTTGCCCACGTTGAGGAAGAAGCAGATGGAAAGCCTTGGTTTCATGACATTAAGGAGTACTTGGCAGAGGGAGAGTACCCAGAACTTGCAAACGCCATTCGAAAGCGCACTTTTCGAAGGTTATCAAACAACTTCTTTCATAGCGGGGGAATCCTATATAGGAGGACTCCTGATCTGGGTTTATTAAGATTTGTCGAGGCAAAGGAAGCGATGAAGCTGTTGGAGGAAATATATGCTGGTACATGCGGTCTTCATATCAACGGGTTTGTTCTAGCAAAGAAGATACTCCGGGCTGGTTATTTCTGGATGACCATGGAAACAGACTGCATCCAGTATGTCCGCAAATTTCATCGATGTCAAATACATGGGGATATGATAAAGGTACCTCCCAGTGAGCTTAATGCAACAAGTTCACCCTGGCCGTTCGCCGCTTGGGGCATGGACGTTATTGGACCAATCGAGCCTGCCGCCTTCAACCGCCACATGTTCATTCTTGTTGCCATTGACTATTTCACCAAATGGGTCGAAGCAGCATCTCACAAAGCAGTTACTAAGAAAGTCATGGCCGATTTTGTCCGCGACCGCATTGTTTGCCGTTTTGGAGTTCTAGAGTCAATCATCACCGATAATGGTTCCAATCTCAATAGTGATTTGATGAAAGTAATGTGTGAAACCTTTAAGATACAACACAAGAATTCTACAGCATACATACCTCAAATGAATGGAGTCGTTGAGGATGCCAACAAGAACATCAAGAAGATATTGAGAAAGATGATAGAAAATCACAAGCAGTGTCATGAGAAGCTGTCATTCGCTCTATTGGGGTATCGCACCACGGTTCACACATAAATCGGGGCAACTCCTTACATGTTGGTATACGGTACAGAAGCCGTCATTCCTGCTGAAGTTGAAATTCCCTCTTTGAGAATCATACAAGAAGCCGAGCTCAGCAACGCCGAATGGGTAAGAAGTCGCTATGAGCAATTGGCCCTCATAGACGAAAAGAGAATGAACGTGGTTTGTCATGGTCAGCTATATCATAACCGAATGACCAGAGCCTTCAACAAGAAAGTCAAGCCAAGACGATTCACACCGGGGCAACTGGTGTTAAAGAAAATCTTTCCTCACCAAGACGAAGCAAAAGGGAAATTCTCTCCCAATTGGCAAGGCCCGTACATGGTTCACCGAGTGCTAACAGGAGGAGCACTCATACTAGCAGAAATGGATGGAGAAATTTGGCCTAAACCAATCAATTCAGACGCAGTCAAGTGCTACTATGTGTAATTGTTATGCTTCTATCAATGTTGTAAACTGAACTATGCTTGAACTGGTTCCCGTTTAAGAGGGGATACGTAGGGACCCATGTGGGTTCGGTCACATTTTAATAAACTTTTCATTTTCCTCCATGAATGGAAACTGGGGCAGAATTTTGAGGAGGGACCTCAAAATTCCGAATCAAGTTCAGCCAAGCACCACACCAGTAACAGCCAGAAGCCTTCACCCATCAAACTGGGGCAATATGTTGAGGAGGACCCTCAAATCTCCGCAGCAAGAGAGGTTGCAATGTCTTGAACCGCGTCATGGTCGTCGGTTCATCCAAAGAAAACTATTCTTTTCTATATCATATTTTATAAAACTGTGCATATTTATTTCTCAAAAAATAGTTTGTTTTAGCGACGCTACCCCTGTGATACAAACAAAGTCATCATCATCAAGCAGATAGGCCGATCCGAGCCAGCAGGGATACGAACTAACCCTTCCCTCTATAGAACTCATGATTTTTCTTTGGATGCAGGCATAAAAATGGCGAAAGCCCAAGACATCCCATTACCCCCACAAGACGCATGCTTCTCAAGGATACACTCTCGAACTCATTGCACATGCCAACACTTACTACTATCATCATTGCAAACGATACTTCATTCACAACAGTCGTATCATCGCACTTTATCATCAGCTAAGAACTCTTACTATCACTTTATTTTCTGCATTGCATGAGGCTACCTTCCTGCCTCTCGAGACTAAGCTTTGTCTCCATCTTGCATGAGGTTAAGCTCTACCTCCATCTGCATTCGCATCTGCATAAGGCTATCAGTCTGCCTTCCGAGGTTAAGCTCTACCTCCATCTGCATTCGCATCACTGCACACGGCTACCTTTCTGCCTTCCGAGACTAAGCATTGTCTCTCTGCATTTTACTAATATTTCACAAGGCTACCTTTCTGCCTTCCGAGACTAAGCATTGTCTCTCTGCATTTTTCTCACACTGCATAAGGCTACCTTTCTACTGAAGATAGCGATGAACTCAATTGGCGCAAATAAGATAAAACTAACTGTACAGAAACGTAGACTAGCTCTTAAATCAATTTGGCAATTAATAACCAGAAAAATAAAGCAGATCTGTACAGTTTAGTAAATATGACTCTACTGTCAGTACAATGCCAATGCACATGTTGTAAGTGATGCACTATGCTGTCAGCCACAAATGCTCACACTTTCGATATCTCAGCCACTCGGTACTGTATATGGCTCAGACAACCCAGGGAAGATCCATCCTGAAATATATACATGACGCTGACCATAGGTCGCCCAGTACCAAGGAAAAGAGCCAATCCATCCCATTGAGAAGATCCATCTCCAGGTAACAAGTACTTTAGACAAGATCCATGTCCAGGAAAGATCCATCCATCAATAATATCAATCGCGCTCACTGGGGGTGTGTTACAGAAACTAGAGGGGCTCCTACAACCCTGTTGCTACAATAACATCAATATATCCACTGCGGCGTGCATCTCGATCCCATATCTGTCACTCACAATCGACTCTTTGCCTAACTCAATCATCAACCTCTCCAGTCTAACTCACGGGCTCAAAATATCATGAAAACTAGCCCGAAACAGTAAAATAATGATGCAATCGCTAAAAACTAAGACTGATCTATGACATAAAATTCATGTACATGACTAAGTACAAAATATCAGTAAAAAACAGTGAAGTGACAGCAAAAGATGACCACTTTGGTCTCCACAATACCGCCAATAAGACTAGACATGATATCTAACATGATCGACAACGCAACTACTTTATCACACAGTGAAAACATGATCATCAACAAGATAGAGTCACTATGCGGTGCCATAGAGCCAACCAAATCAAATTTCTTACAGTGCACGCCTGCACGCCCGTCACTTGGCATGCGCATCACCTCAATATCAACCACATAACAAGCAAATTTGGGGTTTCGAACCCTCAGGACCAAGTTTGAAAGTGTTACTTACCTCGAACTGAGCAAATCTCTACTCCGCAATTCCTTTGCCTCTCAATTCGGCCTCAAAATGTCCCGAATATAACCACAAATAGTATAACATAATTAAAATAGGCTAAAGGGATCAATCCCACACGAAAGCTACTATATTTGGACCTAAATCCAAAATCTGCTCAACCCGGCACCCCGGGCCCAAAGCTCAAAACCCTACAAAAATCACAAAACCCAAAAGCCCGCTCACTTACGAGTCAACCCATACCAAATTTATCAAAATCCGATCACATATGACCCTCCAAAACCACAAAGTTCACTCTCCAATCCCAAGCCCTAAACCACCAATTTTCACTTCAAAACCTCACTAATTAGGTGTAAAATCAATGGAAAAACACCATTACTAAAGATAATTCGGCTCATGGAACTTACCTCAGTGATAACCTCAAATTCCCTTCAAAACTCTCCTAAATAATCCCTAAAGTCCGAGTTCCAAAATGTGAAAGTGGGGAAAAAACACATGCAATACCAATTCCGCATCTGCAGACTAAACTCCGCCTATGCAGAAAATCATTTAAAATCTGCCTTTGCTCTTGCGATCACCTGACCGCATCGGCGATCATCGCGGGTGCGGAATCCAAACTGCACTTGCGTTAAAAACGCGCACCTGTGACCCTAAACACGGTTATCGACCACTGCAGGTGCGAGAATGCCATTGCACCTGCTTCCTCTACCTAGGTCTTCCTTAGCCGCATTGTGACTCCTCCTTCACTTCTGCGGCCTCGCACCAGTGGTTCCCCCTCCACAGGTGTTGTTACACCAGTAGCAACAGCTTCAGCTGCGCTTTTTAACTCAAAACAAACTGATAGCCACCTGAAATCACCCCTAGGTCCTCGGGACCTCAACCAAACATACCAACAGGTCCTATAACCCCATACAACCTTAGTCGAACCTCCGAATAACTCAAAACATCATCAAAACACCAAATTACACCCGGATTCAAGCCTAAGAACTTCTAAACTTCCGTATTCCGCAAACGATGCCAAAACCTATCAAACCACAAAATTTCTACTGCTGGCCAAAATCGCCAAAATTCTAACTTTCGCCAATTCAATCCTAATTTTACTACGGACCTCCAAATCACATTTCAGATGCGCTCATAAGTCCATAATCACCTAACGAAGCTAACGTAACCCTCAAATTAAGATCCGAGGTCGTTTACACACAAGTCGACATGTGGTCGACTTTTCCAACTTAAGCTTCCAATTAAGAGACTAAGTGTCTCAATTCACTCCAAAACCACATCAGACCTTAACCAATCAACTCGGTATGATATGATACAACTGTAAAGCACAAAAGAAGCAGAAATGGGGAAAATAGGGCTATAACTCTCGAAACGACTGGCCGGGTCGTTACACTAAAGTGCAAATATCTCAATCCGTCAGGCATGGTCACAGGTTTAGAATCATAATTCACCTGGCGTGGTCACTGGCTCAATACCACGATCCACCCGCCATAGTCACAGTCTCACTTTCATGATGGAAGCAGATAATACAATAATACATAGACATAATCAATGGATGTCAAGTTTCATACTCCTGTGCTGTGGTAAATGGTATGCTTTTGCGAGTGTACTATTACAATCTAAGTCAACAAGTAATGTCAAAGACATTGAGTAGATCACTGGAAACAACACAAGTCATGTAAGGTGCATGACATACATCAGGAAAATTATACCATCACATGAATATCATTAACATTATACCCCCAAGGCCATCACACATCATCCCTCACATAGCCACCCTTATCCTTCCGTACTGACAACATTATAATAGCCATCCTTATCGCTCCACCCAGACAATAACACATTAGCCACCCGTATCACTCAGCATAATAGCCATTTGTATCGCTTCGCCCAGAAAATAACACAATAGCCACCGATATCACTCCGCCCATAAATTATATCAATGGCCACCCGTATTACTCCACACAATCGACAACAGTGAGATTCCACCCTTATGCTCCACATAACCACAATAAATCCACACAACAAATGACGTGTGCTAACATTACAACAACACGACACATCAACTCGTACCACAAGTACCCATAGGCCACAACGCTTTCCAAAACAACAATACTAATATCACCACAACACATAGCCCATGACTCAACACAATATGTACAAGTATCTCAACAGAAACAACACGAAAGAGAAAATAAAACTCAAAAAGGACAATACTCCATTAAATGACAACTTCAACCAAAATAGGTTAATGACTTTCAATAACTTTGACTTCAATTAATTGATTAAGGATAAACTCAATAATGAAGGTATTTCCATGGAATGACAACTTCAAATTCTAATGTATGACATAAGACAACAATGAAAGAAATGGAATAAACTAGCAACTACGTCGAAATGCATGAGAATACCTTGACAACGAAAGGATATCATGTAACAACAATTTCAATTAAGAATAACTCAATAATAAAGGAGATCACATTACAATAAAATAGGTAACAACTTCAAATAAAGCAAATAAGAGAAATCTTGACAAACAAAAGATATGACATGTGCTAACGACTTCAAATAAGTACATAAAGAAGCTTAAGAACCTTAACTAGTCAATTTTCACATATAAGCCCGAGTACGCACTCGTCACCTCACCTGCATGTCTTTCACATAAATAAAATAATACAATCAACCCAAATACTAAGGGGTAGTTCCCCCCAAATACGTTAGGCAAGATACTTACCTTAAAGAAGATAGATCAATATTTTAAATATACCTTCCCGTGTGAAACAACCTCCGGACGTCTCAAATCTAGCCAAAATAACTTAATATCATAAATTAAAGCCATAAGAAATAATTCCGGATAATAAAACATCGCTCTTTAATGGAGACAAAAAAGTCAACACATAGCCCAAGACTCAACCACAATGTGTACAAGAATCTCAATAGCAACAACACGAAAGAAAAGAAAAACTCAAAAAGGACAATACTCCATTAAACGACAACTTCAACCAAGACAGGTTAATGACTTTCAATAACTTTGACTTCAATTAATTGCTTAACAATAAACTCAATAACGAAGGTATTTCTATTGAATGGCAACTTCAAATTCTAATGTATGACATAAGCCAACAATGAAAGAAATGGCATGAACTAGCAACTACGTATAAGGGCATGAGAATATCCCACGACTCAACTAAATCTGAGTCAATAATACTTACACCAATAAAAAACATGAAAATATCCTCCAAAATCTCCCAAAACCAAGATCTACAACTCAAGATGTGATAAAAATAACCAAACTCTCGATATATATGAAGTTGCCCAGGTAATTCAGCATCTGCGGATAAAGAAGCGCGTATGCTCTCTCGCATCTGTGATGACAACCTAGTAGAACCATAATACACATCTACAGAAAGGAAGTTGCATCTGCGACACAGGAGAAACGTAAAAGTATCCGTAGAAGCGGGCACTCACCCTGAACCACAAACACGCATCTACGATCGACCATCCGTAGATGCGACCTCGCACTTGCGTTCATCTGCCCGCAGAAGTGGAAAAAGTGACCATGCAAGTACTCGTAGAAACAACAAAAATCACGCAGAAGCGGATCCGCATCCGCTCTCCACAATGCGCCGATGGGAGACGCCAGAACCAGTCCTCCTCAACAACATGGAAATGGCTCGAAACTCGTCTGAAACACACCCGAGGCCTCCAAGACCCCTTCCAATCATACCAACTAATCTCATAACATAACGTGGACCTACTCGAGGGCTCAAATCACATCAAAAAACATCAAATCTACGAATCACACATCAGTTCAAGCTTAACGAACTAATGAACTCTCAACTTCTACAACTCGCGCCGAATCATTCAAATCAATTCCGAATGAGCTCAAATTTTGCATGCAAGTTCCAAATGACACAACACAAGCTATACCAACTTCCAAATTTATAATCCTAACCCGCTATCAATAAAGTCAACTACAAGTCAAACCTCTCAATCTTCCAGCTTAAACTTTCCAACTTTCTCCAAAATGTATCAAATCAACCTACTAACATCTAAATCAAAATTCGGACATAGACAAGTCAAAAATTACCATACGAAGTATTGGAATCATCGAAATCGTCTACATAAAAGTCAAACTCTGGTCAACTCTTACCACTTAAGCTTCTAAAATTAGAACCATCCTTCCATATCAACCCCGAAAGACCCGAAAACTAAAACCGACCATACATACAAGTCCTAATACATAATAAGAAACTTCTCAAGACCTTATACCACCAAACGGAATGCTAAGGCTCAAAACGATCAGTCGGGTCGTTACATGATAGATTTTCCAAATATTATCATTTGAATGTGAATTCAAACTTTTATACATATAAGAACCGATGATTAATAGTCTGTGTATAAGCTAAACTCTATACACACTAAATCATCTACTATATATGAAATGACAAAGACTAATTTACAGTCTATTTAAAATTTTATTAAAATAAATAAATAATTATTTCATTATAAATACTATATTCAAACCAAATCCATGATTGATAGTACATATCCCAACATTGATCTCAATTCTCAGTAGGAAAGGACAATACTAGCCAACTAAAAGTTAATCTAAAAAGTATTTGCTCTTGTGAATGCTAATTTTTCGTTACGTGCGCTATATCATATCTTATTTTAGTACATAAAAGTTTAACAAAATTATATAAATATATTAAAAATATGTCTGAGAGATAATATAGAAAAATAAGTATATAAAAAGTGTAAGATGCTAATATTAATGAATACTAATCACATTTAGCTAACTTAAAAGAAGATGGTAAATCTAAAAATCGTAACTGTAATTTGAATGATAGTGGGTAAGAAAGCATACAAATATAGTGATACTTCTATCTAGATTTAGCGCGATAAAGCAGACTACAAATACGATAAGAAGCATCCCCGAGGAACATCACATGTATCATAAAATAATAAATCTATATATTCACCGCTGGTAGTAGCTGCAAAGACATAATAAAAGTTATTTTTGACATAATATATAATTAGTTTATCATCTAATAATCTAATCGAAAATAATATTTTGCACTCGTGGATGAAGAATACCATCAGACTTACTGATAAGACGACATATACTCCAATATAATAATCTAGGTAATTTGTCAACATTATTATTGCATTAAGTATCTATCTTGCATAATAAAATAGTATATTTATTGAAGGATAAAGTAATTAGCAATCAAACAATAATTCATCTACATAAATGCACATCCTGCTTTGCGAGACTTTCTTCAACGGAGCACTTCACTAATTTTTCTGTAAAGCTTTAGTCTATGCATATGTTTCCAAGTCCATTCACATTATTTTCAGACATCTTTAATTGACTTTCCTACAAGATAATAGTCTTATGATTTTCATTATCTCAATAAGATAATAATCACCTTTCTTCCCAATAGATGAATTTAAAATAATTAAGTCCAGAGTGAATCCATATTATAACAATAACAAACCAAAAAGTGCATAACAATATCGAGATATGAAGATAGACTTTAATAGAGGTGGCTATTGGAAAACATTTAAGAAAATATAAAGGCTGGGAAGGTGCATATAAAGAAAGAGATCATATTATATTTAAAAAGTGAAGGAGCAAACTATATATACTTTGTTTCGGAGGATAATCCTTAACTCCAATATTCGTCAGATAGTGTTATATGATGATGTCTTAAAGGGCAATACATTATCCCACTCACCAATGTTTAGCAATTTAGAATTTCTTTCGATTAAAACTTACATTTTTATATGTTAACATTGTATGAGCTATCCAATCCATTAAAGGATATAAGAGTCTATTAGAACTATAGGGTTATTTTGGTCGTTTAACTTTCACTTTAAATTGAAAATAACTTCAAGTAGTTGCTCTTATACTTACGGCTGTAGCTATATGTACCTAGCGATCGGTATAAGATTTTTAGCTAACTGGAGATTTTAAAAAAAGATAGTTAGTAGGCAAAGTACAAGGAAAAATGTCTCTGATCACAAATGAAGGGAAGCAATTCGTGCACAAAGTAAGTGTCATGACCCGAAATCCCAAGCGGGGTCATAATGGAGCCTAACATTCATTTTCTTGGCAAGCCGACGTGAGATAATTAAATAGCAAATTTAACAGTTAAAAACACAATGATAATATACAATGGGAAATAGGAATCCAATCTATCACAGTACTAATATATATCACGTGATAATATCTACTCCTAGAAATCTGGAGTCACGAGTACATAAGCAGCTAGAAGTCTACAAACAAAGTCTGAAATAAATACAATTGTTTCAAAGGAAATGAACAGTAAATGTGGGAAAAGGAAGGGGACTTCAAGGTCTGCGGATGCCATCAGATCTACCTCAAATCTCTGTATGCAATGATTCAAGCTGACACACCACACGCACCGCAGGGATCAATACCACGATCTGCACAAGAAAAGCATAAGTGTAGTATGAGTACAACCGACCCAATGTACTCCATACCTGTCGAACCTAACCTCGAAGAGGTAGTGATGATGATATAACAGGATGACCACTTCCAAAACACATATCAAAATAGATATGAAACTGTCGTTTGCAATAATAGAAACCTAACTAAGAATCAGGGTTGAATTCACAGGGAGCTAGGATGTGGGTTATGGTTTTTTCAATTGAATAAAAAGCCTAGGGCTCTGACCATTACATAGTTGTTTGCCTAATGGGATAAAGACTTTAATGCTTGTTTTGTTGATTAAGGTGTATTATATCTATCAACTCTAAATTACTCACATAATACCTCTCGGTTAGAGAGTGATTTTCCCACTTTGGCTTTCTTAAGACCAAATGGGTATCACCCAAAACAGATGATAAAAGCTCAAGTCAGGTTATTACTATCTCTAGGTTGAACCCTTTAATTGAGTTCCTTGTTAGCTAAGTTATGTCACGTCCCGAATTTCCCATCGTCGGGACCGTGATAGCGCCTAACGCTGAATCCGCTAGGCAAGCCAACGTGAAAGCTCAATTTACTTTATTCCTTTATTATTAGTCGTAAACAAGTGAATTACACATTAACATGAATAAAATATAAGATGAAACAAGATATATAATAACATCCAATGCCTTTACGAAATTTCACAAAACTAAACCAAATCACAGAATATTGGAGTCACAACTCACGGAATGTCTATCAATACTACATATAAAGGTTTGAAATAATAAGTACATCTGTTTCTAATTAGCTAGAACATAATACAAAAGAAATAGAAGGGGACGCCAATGCCTGCGGACGCCAACATGACTACCTCGGTGTCTCTGCGTGGACTGAAGGAAGCCTCCTCAATCAATGTCAGTAGGGTCCTGTACCGGGATTTGCACAATAAAGATGTGCAGAGTGTAGCATCAGTACAACCGACCCCATGTACTGAGTAAGTGTCGAGCCTAACCTTGGCAAAGAAGTGACGAGGCTAGGACACGACAACCAAAACAACCTGTGCAATTAATAATATTCGGAAGAATAATAATAACAGGAAGTAAACAACTAAGTACCAAGGAAAGGGGGGAACATGCTGGTGAAAAGAAATATCAAATAAAGGAAACAATGAAATAAGACAACGATTCAATATCAGCTTAAACAACAGGAATTAACAACACAGATAAAGACAGTGCACGACATCACCCTTCGTGCTTTTACTCTAATCCTCACCAAATAATGAATGTAAGTGCACGACATCACCCTTCGTGATTTTACTCTCATCCTCACAATAATCAATAGAAATGGCACGGCGTCACCCTTCGTGCTTTTACTCTCATCCTCACAATAATCAATAGAAACGACACGGCATCACCCTTCGTTCTTTTAATATCATAACATGGCACGACATCACCCTTCGTGCTTTACACTCTCATCCTCACAATAATCAATAGAAACGACACGGCATCACCCTTCGTTCTTTTAATATCATAACATGGCACGACATCACCCTTCGTGCTTTACACTCTCATCCTCACAATAATCAATACACGGCATCACCCTTCGTTCTTTACACTCTTCCTCACCCAAACAATATCAATTACAATCGTCCGACAAGGAAAAATCAACAATATGAACCATAATAATAAATCATAACATCCCGGCAAGGGAACAACAATAAGAATATCACTATCCCGGCAAGGGACACATCTATAACCAATCTCACTCAAGTACATATATTCACATAAAGTTTCTCAACTGAACCCAATACTCAACAATGTTCATTACCAAGAATTTCCACCAAAACGAATAACCACAAAGTGAAACTGAAGCTATAACACAATAACTATCAATGAAAACCACATAATTCATAATATCCGACACACGGGCATGCTTGATACCAACATATAGGTACTCGTCACCTCACCTATACGTTGAACATGGTATTCACATATAGCAAATAATACACAACACCTATTCCCTCAAGCTAAGGTTAGTCCAAACACTTACCTCGACTTCCACGACCAAAATCAAGCCTCAATCACCGCTTTTCCTTTTGAACTTGACTCCAAATCAATTGTATCTAGACATAATTGATTCAATAACATCAATAAACGCCAAATAATTCAATTCCAATGCTTAATTATAGGTTTTCTAGCATTCTTCCCAAAAGGTCATAAGTCGACCCCGGGCCCGCTTGGTCAAAACACGAGGTTCAGACCAAAACCCGATCACCCATTCACCCACGAGCCCGATTATGTACTTAGTTTCGGAATCCGACCCCAAAACGAGGTCTAAATTCCAATTATTCAAGATATTCATAGCCTTAGCGCGTTTGAGCGTTCCATCAAACACTAGGTGGGCATTAAGTCTTTAAGGTCCTTTCATAGAGGATTTCATCAACCTTCAACCCATCCCTAAACCTTTTTAGCTCAATAATGTTCCTACACCCGTTAATAACACATGCAAGCAAGATAACAACTCAAATACCAACAAACGTTCTTGATAATTACCCATTTTTAGCTAAAATTCAAAATTAAGGGTTAGGGTGTAGAATCTTACCTCAAGAATGAAGACCTAGTGTGTTTTCCTTGTTAATCTCCAAAGATTTGTGTAAGAATTTGAGAATGATCTAATGGAGATCACTCTCACACTCTAGGGCTCCCTCTCTCACTCTAAAGCATCAGATTTTTGCTCAAAAATGACCCATTGCGAGTATTTAACGAAGCTGGGTCGGGTTATAAAGATAAAAAAATGGGTAGTCAAAGATTCCAGACCGGGCTATAGACCTGGCATCACCTGCCTAAATCTTGGTCTAACATGGATTTAGCCTGGCCTCGCCAGCCTGGCCGAAGCTTGGACACCAAAACAACAGCCTACACCAGATTTCTAAGTCCAAAAGCACTCCGACACCTATCTGAAACTCACCCGAGCCCTCGAAGATCCAAACCAAACATGCACACAACCTCAAAAACATCCTACAGACTTACTCGTGCGATCAAATCGCCAAAATAACACTTTAAACAACGAATTTAGCCCTAAAATAAAGAAAATTTCCAAAACTTCCAAAGTATCAAATTTTACAACTACGGGTCCAAATCATGTCAAACAACTTCCGTTTCATACCAAATTTTACAAACATATCATAATTACCACATTGAACCTGTACCAGGATCCGGAACCAAAATACGGGCCCGATACCATAAGATTTCAAACATAATAAAATTTCTAGAATCCTTTATATTTTCAGAAAAACAATTTCTTTCAAAAATTCATTTCTCGGGCTTGGGACCTCGGAATTCGATTCCGGGCATACGCCCAAGTCTAATTTTTCCCTACGGACCCTCCGGGACCGTCAAATCTCGGGTCTGGGTCCGTTTACCCAAAATATTGACTGAAGTCAATTTAAATCAAAATTTTACGGTAAAAGCTAGCATTTTCTCAGATTTTCACATAAAGGCTTCCCGGCTATACGCCTGGGCTGTGCACGCAAATCGAGATGAAATAAAAGGGAGGTTTTCAAGGCCTTGAAACACCATTTTGACATAAATATAAGGTATGACCTTTTGGGTCATCACATGTTATCATAGACTAGGTTTCTCTTTCTCAAGCAGAGACTAAGTCAAACATGCATGAATTGATATTTGCAACTATTAATTACACAATTAAAGCATGAACTAAGGTAAATAATAAATACCTAATCATAAACAAGCACTAAATTAAATACCCATAAAATTTACACACTAGCGTTGGGCCACAACCCTAGTAGAAATCTAGCTACTCATAATTGGGTTTGAAGTAAATAGAGAAAAAAAACTAAAAAAACTCATAATGGATGCATAAAATGATCAAATTTATTATAAATACAACAAACAATGTAAAAATTCCTAAAGTAGTAAAGAAAAACAAGTAGCAACTTCAGAGGTTAAAACTTGACATGATTTTGTGAAATTCGTCTATTTATACAAGCCTTAATATCTCTTACAAAAATTCTCCTCAAGAGGTTATGCGGGCGCACAATTCCATGCGCGCCCTGCACATTTCTTCATTTGACAAGAGCTGGAGTTCTGCGGCATCTTAATTCTAAACTACGGTCGCGAGCCATTCTTCTGTGGTCGCAAATTTCTGGACTGCGGCCACAACTCAACTCTTCTACGGTCCACAAATTTTGGACTATGGCCACACAACTCTTGTGCGGTCGGAAATTCACCCAGGCTCTGGACTTGGACTTTTTGCATACTCTCTGATCTTCGACTCTTAGCCTAGATTTGCGGCCGCACTATTCATGTGTGGTCTGCAATTTGAGCAAATGCTTGCTACATTTTCCTTCTTTCTTTGCGGACGCAGATGGAATTATGCGGTATGCAATTTCTTCTGCGGACCGCATTTGTGCTCCTGCGCCTTTTATTGCCTTGTGCTTAGAACCACTCCTTTTTGAGTCAGATTTCATCTCGGGAGACCAACTTCAAACATTCCAACAAATTTGCGTAATTTCGTTAGTTTTGGGAACATAATTTAATTCTTTTAGACTAAAACTAAATCTAAAAGGCGCTAATAAGCGATCAAAATCCCCACATATCAACTCTCCCAAACCTAAGTCTTTTCTTGTCCTCAAGCAAATAAATTAGTTCCCACCTCGAAAAGTTAAGGGTCATTTCAGCGAGCCTAAGGTGAGCCACCCACACATCAGTTGGGAGCAATAATTACCCACACTAATCATGTACTATCAACAAGGCAACAAGTTAAACATTCATGCACATATAGTTCTAATGTGACATTTGAGCTTCAAGAATTGACTTCACTCATCAAGGACTCTTGCTATATCATGTAGGTCATGGTGGACTCCAACTCTTCCTCCTCTACTTTCCGTTTTTCCTGGATAACTTAAGAAATTTAGCACTCAATCCAAAGATTTATGAAAGGTTCACTCATCTCTATCAAAATAAAATCGCAAATACGGCTTCAAGTACCATAGGCTTTCCCCTCATGTAGATCACCACTAATGTAAGCTCACTCAGCTTGAAATCAAGTAGGACTTCTTTCTAGATTTAATGAAGTCTTTTATATTAGAGTTGGATACAATAAGGGTAAGTGGTTACACCTTTCTGTAAGCACTTCATTTTCATTTCTTGGCTCACACATTGCAAATTCTTTGAGGCACTTTATTTTCCGTGGGGGATTAGAGAGACTGAATATCACTCTTTCTTGGTCATTACATTTATTTTCTCCCTATTTTAATTTTCCATGTTTGGGATCATTACCTCTCTTTGAATACCTTCAACACTTCCAATTATTCACTTTTATGCATTTCTCTTTCATGTTCTTTTCATTTCTTGCATTTCCTTCTCATCATTTATTTTCTCCTTTTGTGCCTTGATACCTTTTTCAAGTTCCTCGTCTCTCCCCCAAACTTATATTTTTAGCCATTTGTTTCACTAGAATGTAAGGAAAGATGGATTTCCAAGAGAGGGTCATGACAAAAAGGGTAAAGGCTTGTAACATGGTTGTCGAATGAGAAAAGCTCGAGGCTCAAGGGGGTTGACTAGGGATAACAACATTGTTAGGAAATAGACAAACGGGCCAAGGAAAGCCTACAATAACTTCTCAAGCCAAGCAAAACTTAGGATTTTTGCTTGAAACACATTAGGGGAAAGTTCTAGACTTTTCGCACGGGTTCATGGACTAGCAACAAAACATCTCAACCCTCATGCAACTGGATTGTTAAAGAGGATATAGTCTAGGTCCCACGACAACCACATTCAAGATATGGTTCAATTAGACCACTCGATGGTTTCCAAAGATAATACAAAAGTCACAAAGTCACTAACTAGAGCTATTTGTTTCAAAAACCTTGATTCTAACCATAATCACGTAGTTAAGGGTGTTGGTACCAATTGAAGCATGTTTGACTCTTTGAGCATGACTTTATTAGGTCTTTTTATTCATTACTACTACTATTATTACCCAAACACCAAAAATTGACCCATTCCCTTAGGAAGATTGTCATGCCATCCATCGTTGGGACGAGTCACCCGGTTCATACAACAACTACCTTTGGAAAGAAATGTTGCGTTAAGAAAACCAAAGGCTTATGGTCTACTAAAACATAAGAAGAAGCTACTAAAACAAACGGAGAAGCTACTAACTCAAACTAAGAACTAATAACGGAACAAAAAAAAAAGAAGCTAATAAACAATAACTACTGAATATACATAATGAGAGAAAAAGTGAGAATATTTACAGAATAATAAAGATAAAGAAAATAATATCAAGTTATTACTGGCTAAATGTCTCAGAATGTACCAAATATGATAAAAATAAACTCTACCCCTGAATAAAAATAAGCATTGTCCCCAACGCTCAACAAAATAAGAGTAAAAGAGGGGAAAGAGTGAAGAAAACTCTCTGTGGCTCCTTGGACATCTCTGTGTCCCCAACAATGTGACCTACCTCAATCTCATTCAACTAGATCTCATCATCCTTAGCCTTGGGTGTGACTGGGCTGGCGAAAAACTGACGCACTGCCTCAGTAGTGTCGGTAGCAATGTCTGGCTCCTCAAACTGGCAAGCTGGTGAAACTGGTGCTGATGGTGCTGCAGGATCTGGGTCAGAAAGGTGTAGGTCGATCAACATGTCAAAAGGTACATCTTTGGATGCAACAATCTTAGTCACCTGCCTACGGAGCATGTCTAGTGTGTTTTTGCTGGCGTGGGACTTTCTCATCTTCTTTTCTTCTTTTCCCAGCTATTCGATTGTAACGATCTGACCAGTCATTTTGAGCTAGCTCTTCATTCGGCAGTTTGGGGCCATGAGCAGCTTCATTTAGGTATCATGACTCGTAGACATGGTCGAAGTTGAATTTCGGGAAGTTCGAGTCAATTTGGAAAGAAAATTCTCATTTCGGAAGCCTTAAATTGGGAGAATTGGCTAAGATTGGATTTTTGCGTAAACGATCTCAGAATCAGAATTTGAAGGTTCCAACAAGTTTGTATGATCATTTCGGACTTGGGCGTATGTTCGGATAAGGTTTTGGATAACCCAGAAGCGTTTTGGCGTATATTCTGGAAGTTAGCATTTTAGAAGAAATTTCATAGGTCTAGGTTAAGGTGCATTTCAGTGATATTGATGTCTGTTTGGGACTCCGAGTCTGGGAATAGCTCCGTATGGTGATTCTGGAGTTGGGAACACGATCGTAAGTGAATTCGGAGGTCCGTAGGTTATTTTGAAGTCATTTGGCTAAAGATAGAAATTTGAAGGTTTTTGAGAAATCTTACTGGAAGTGGAAATTTTGATATCGGGGTCGGAATGTGATTCTGAAAGTTGAATCAGGTCCGTAATGTTGAATGTGATCTGTGTGCAAAATTTGGGGTCAATCGGACGTGATTTAATAGGTTTCTGCATCAGATGTAGAAGTTTGAAATTTCAAAGTTCATAAACCTTGAATTGGAGAGCGGTTCATTGTTTCGGTGTTGTTTGATGCAATTTGTGGCCTCGAGCAGGTCCGTGGGATGTTATGGGACTGATTCATGGGATTTAACGTGGTCCTGGGGGCCTCGGGTGTGTTTCGGGGTGGTTTCGGGTCAATTTTGGGTGATATGCTGGTTTGCTGGTGTCGAGGTTGTTCTTCGCAAACGCGGAGGGCCTCACGCGTTTGCGAAGAAGAAAATTTGAGGCTGCTGGATTTTTCCTTCGCGAACGCGTGGTGGTGGACGCAAACGCGAACGCGAAGGGGTTGGCTGGGTTCTTTATGCGAACGCGTCCTTAGAAACGCGAATGCATAGAAGGAAATGGGAGCTGGGGCCTGGG
Source organism: Nicotiana undulata (assembly GCA_005239495.1). Taxonomy (NCBI): domain Eukaryota; kingdom Viridiplantae; phylum Streptophyta; class Magnoliopsida; order Solanales; family Solanaceae; genus Nicotiana; species Nicotiana undulata. The sequence continues at coordinate 35,913 of ML267768.1, forward strand.
GTCGTTGGCTTATGCGAATGCGGAGTGGGGCGTGCGGACGTGGAGGTATAGGAAATATGGCCTTCGCGAACGCGTTCAGAGGGATGCGAACACGAAGATTAAAAATTGTGGGCCTGAATTTATGGGCTTCACGAATGCGGGGGCACAAACGCGTTCGATTAAGGTCGTTTCTGGGCAGTGAGGTATTTTAAAAACAGGTTTTGGCCATTTCTTCACATTTTTCTCTTGTTTGGGCGATTTTGGAGAGCTTCAAGTGGGGATTTTCGTCATCTATGTCGAGGTAAGTTGTTTCTACTCCTTTCAAGTTAAATACAAGATTTGGTATATAGATTTGGTTATGGAAATTGATAGAAATTTGGGGATTTTTAAGAAAAGACCTAGAATTGGTAATTTGGATTGTTACCACGAATTTGAGCATGAAATTTAAAGCAAATTATATATTGGAGTTAGTAAAGTCATGGGTAGGTTATCTTCGAAAAATTTACGAATCCGGGCACGTGGGCCCGAGGGAAATTTTGTCAACTTTTCGAACGGAGTTAGGAATTTATATAAACTGAATGGTTATGCGTATTAGAGTATATTTTCATTGGTTTGCCCGTTATTTTGATAGTTTTGGGGTGTTGTGCATCAATTTGAGTCGACGGAAGGGCTTGGAGGCCGGTTATGAATCTTCGGAGCGACGTAAGTCTCCTTTCTAACCTTGTGGGGGNGAGTTCGTGCGTAGCTACTAATATGCTCGTGTCTGGCTAGTCTAGGACCCGCTAGCATGCTTTACTTGTTGTACTTGTAATTTTGCTAATAAAATTAGACTGTTAATATTATCGAATTAGTAACAGAATAAAGGTTAAAGTTTATTTTTCTTAATCATCTAGAAAGACAATTTTATTTTTCTTGGATAATTGTTTCCTGATAAAGCATGCTTTATTTGCCGTACTTGTAGCTTTACCGATAAATTGATAATATTTAAAACCTTATCGAACTTGGCAAATGAATTTCCAGAAAAGATTTAAATACTCTCTTCGTGCCCATTAAAAGAGAATTTTATCACTTCCTTGAGTAATTGCTTTCCTCATAAATATGTGAATTTATTGTGTGAATATGTGTATCTATGAGTACCTGAGTCGCATGTATGATTCGCGAGCAGGATAACTCTATTATTTATATATGACCGCTTCGCATGATCGATACGCGAGCGAAGTAATAGTTGCATCTATGGTTTGAGCTATTCGACCCTTCGGCAATGCACATTTTATTATCGTTGGTTCGAGCCGTTCGAGCCGTTCGACCCTCGACATACTTGCGCATGATATTTGCTGAGTATTTTCTGTGAATTTTTAATTGTTTCCTGGCCTTGAATTATAAGTTGCCAATTGAAATGACGAAGACTTAAAATTTTAAATGTGGAAGAAGTTGTTATTTCCTATGATATCCATGCTTAGTGTCACTATTGATTTTTATTAAATTGACCTCTAGCAAGTGTCCAATTCGACCTCTCGTCACTACCTCTTCGAGGTTAGGCAGGATACTTACTGAGTACACGTTGTTTTCGTACTCATGCTACACTTGTTGTGCATTTGTATTGCACAAGTACATTCATAGATAGTGGCCCTGTTTGACGCGGTGATGTGGACGACTTGGAGAGTTAGACGAGCTGAACCATCTGGAGACAACCCGCAGCCGGCAGAGTCTCCCTCAGATGTATTGTATTTTATTTTAAATTCCTTGTCAAGTTTGTACCTCGGACAAGTATTGTAGTACATGTATAATTCTTAAAAATTTGCTCATGCACATGTGACACCGGGTTCTGGGATGAGTTTGGGATGTATTTTATTAAATGGATTGTTAAACCATCGTTACTTACTTAGCGGATTTTTATTCACTTATTATGTAATGAAATGAAAAGTAACAAATTTCAAACGCTAAAATAGGCTAAAAGTTAGCCGTGAACTGGGCTCCTCGATCCGAGATAATAGAAATTGGAGTGTCATGGTGTCACGCCCCAAAACTAAGGGACACTACCAGCACTCGACCGGGTAGCCCCAGTCAAGCGGACCTGGATTTCCGTTTCCTTCCCACGTATTACCCCGAATTTCTGATGTACATTATTCAGTTACAATTAAGACGCATTCTTACAATCTGAAATTAAACCATAGAATTTTGTCATTACCAACATGTAGTACAATACTTACAAAATATACGTCACACACAGTTTTACTTTACGTGGTCTACAAGTCATACTGCCCAAAATACATAAGTACTTAACCCACACTTCATGTCTACGGAGCCTCTAAGAGTACGAAGGAGTTATATATAATACCTGCCGGTAACAAGGCTCCGGCTATACCTTACACAAGTACCAAAATGAAAATCCGGAAGAAAAGGTGGCATGAACCACACTGGGCCCCGAGAGGAGAGGGGCTCACCAAATCAGATGATAGGACGTAGATGAGGCACTTTTGTCAGTGGGCTGGAGTACCTGCTATAGAACCACCTACATTCATCACAAGAATGTAGCGCCCCCGGCAAAGGGACGTCAATACATTTGAATTGTACTGGTATGTATGAACAAACTTTACTCTAAGTAAACTCATTAATTCACAAGCAAGAGACAGACAGAGAGTCACTCAATCACCACACAAGACATAGAAAGATACACAATGGAAGTTCCACAATTTTTACTTCATCATAATCACAATCTCAATTACACCCTTGTCCTTTCTCACATTTCACCCTTATTTCTTCTGTTGCGGCGCGCAACCCGATCCCACCTGACAATCACAATCATTTGTTGTGTTTCTGTTGGGCGTGCAACCCGATCCCACCTGAAAACTGTTGCGACGTGCAACCCGATCCCACCTGACAACTGTTGTGGCGTGCAACCCGATCCCACCTGACAACTATTGCGGCGTGCAACCCGATCCCACCAAGCAATCACAACTCATATAAACGATGACAAATCACAGTTCAATCACAGAAAACTTCAGCAATAAGAATACATTTTCTTTACATAGCCTTTAGCATATACATTCATACTCTTTGATTCATTATCCTCCTAGCACCGTTTTACAAAGCATGGTAGTGTGGTTATCAACTAAAGACAGACAAGTAATGCACTTCATGCCTCAATATAATTCGGACAGCCAGTTGCACATATTCATAACAATACACGTACCGTATGATCGAACACCACAAGTGATTTTACAAAGATTAAAGTTAGCCATACATACCTGGAGTCGAGTTTCCCTTTTTAATTTCTATTGCAATTCACCGAACTGCCTAGCACCGTCAATCTAGTTCACAATGCAACATATTTACCTTAGAATTAGGAGTCTCGAGTTCATTTGAGCATTTTATCAAACACTATGTGATCCCTTAGATTGACTAATCACTTTTTAGTGAAAGATTACTCTACTTGCTTCCCTTTGCTAGGTTATGGAAGAATATTCACATGCATGCAAGGTGCCAACTTTTCATCCCCAAGAACCAACCTATGTGTGTTTTATTCTTAGTTAAATCCCTGGAATTTGAGAAATAGGGTGAAGGCTTACCTCTTATGATGAAGGAGATGACTACTACTTGATAAACTTCCGAGCCTGGGTAGAGATGGAGGACCAATTTAGGGAAGATGAGGACTTCTCTCTCTAGAAACCACTCTCACTTCTCTCTATTTTGTGCAGAAACCAGTAAAAATGAAAGGGGGCAGGGGTTAAGTGAAACTGGGGTCGGGTATAAACATTTAGAAAATTAACAAACTATGTCGAATATGCGGTCAGGAATGCGATCGCATTCCTGACATGCGGTCAACATATTGGACCGCAAAATGGCCCCCAGGTGGGCCAAATTTTGAAAACATTCTGCCCGAGTATGCGACCACTATGCGGTCCGCATACACGTTATGGGATCGCATTGTGCGTTGCATAACACCCCCTTCAGTCGGGTAGTGCTCTGCCCGTGTATGCGACCACTATGCGGTCCACATACACGTTATGTGATCGCATTGTGCGTCGCATAACACCCCTTCAGTTGGGCAGTGATATGCCCGTGTTTGAGACCAATATGCGGTCCGCATACACGTTATGCGATCGCATAGTGCGTCGCATAATACCCAAATTTCTGGAAAAATTAAGTTCTTTCAAATCCCGGGGTACTTTTACAAAAATCAAGGTCCCTTTTAAGAACTTCCATAGAGATAACAACTCGGGGACTTATTCGGGCATTATTTTAAGCAAGAAATTTTACGGGTCTTTACACATGGAGTCTGACTATTTCTTTAATATACAACTAAGCGTACTGTTCCGCAGTATCGGTGGACTTGACTGGCAAGAAATGCGCCGACTTCATGAGTCGGTCCACTATTACCCAAATTGAGTCGAAATTACACTGAGTGCGAGGTAACCCTACCACAAAGTCCATATTGACCATTTCCCATTTCCACATCGATATTTCCATAAGCTGCGTCAACCCACTGGGCCTTTGGTGCTCGGCCTTCACTTGTTGACAATTCGGACACCTGGCCACAAAGTCCGCCACACACCTCTTCATACCATTACACTAGAAAATCTTCTTGAGATCGTGATACATTTTCGTAGAACCTGGGTGAATAGAATACCTGGAATTATGAGCCTCTGCCATCACCCTGTCCCGGAGATCATCCACATCTGGAAAACATAACCTCCCTTGACACCGCACACTGTCATCATTGCCGAGTGAAAATGCTGAAATCTTGTGATTCAAAATTGCCTCTCTCAACTGTACAAATGCTTGATCTCTGAATTGCTTTTCCTTGACTTCCGCTACAAGCGAAGACTCTGCTCCATTACGCACCACGACAATCCCCTCATCTGAGGTCGAAAGATAGACCCCAATACTGACCAATTGATAAACCTCCCGAGCTAAAGGCCTCTGACCAGCTTCTAAATATGCCAAGCTACCCATGGATTTTTGACTAAGAGCGTCGGCTACCATATTCGCCTTCCCTGGATGGTACAAAATATTCATATCATAATCCTTGAGCAATTCCAACCACCTCCGCTGCCTTAAGTTCAACTCTTTCTGCTTGAATAAATACTGAAGACTCTTGTGGTCTGTGAACACGTCCACATGGACGCCATAAAGATAATGCCGCTAGAATTTCAATGCAAACACCACCGCTGCGAGTTCCAAATCATGGGTCGGATAATTGTTCTCGTGATTCTTGAGCTGCCTTGAAGCATACGCTATAACTTTACCACATTGCATCAACACACACCCCAAACCAACCCTCGAAGCATCGCAATAAATAACGAATCCCTCTGTATCTTCTGGCAAGCTCAACACCGACGCCGAAGTTAATCTTGATTTCAATTCTCAAAAACTCCTTTCACAAGCATCGAACCACTAAAATTTAACTTCTTTCTACATCCGCTTAGTCAATAGGGAGGCGAGCGTAGAGAATCCCTCCACAAATCTTCGTCGGGGTCGTTGGTCTAGGACAATCCTTCACCGCTGTAATCTTTTGGGGATCAACCTGAATCCCTTCCCTGGAAATAACATGGCCTAGAAAGGTGACTGATTCTATCCAAAACTCATATTTTGAAAACTTTGCATACAACTGGTGCTGATGAAGAGTCTGCAGAACTGCCCTGAGGTGATTAGCATGATCTTTCCGGCTTCGCGAATAAAAAAGGATATCATCAATGAAGACTATCACGAAGGAGTCAATAAACGACTTGAAAACCCGATTCATAAGATCCATAAAAGCTACTGGGGTGTTGGTTAGCCCAAAAGACATTACCAGAAATTCAAAGTGCCAATAACGAGTCCTGAGGCGGTCTTAGGAATATCCTGCTCCCTGATCTTTAGCTGGTGATACCCGAAACGTAAATCAAACTTTGAGAAGAACCTAGCACCTTGCAATTGATCGAACAAATCATCTATCCGAGGCAATGGATATTAGTTTTTGATAGTGACCTTGTTGAGCTGTCGATAATAAATACACATCCGAAGCGGTCCATCCTTCTTTCTAAAAAAGGAACTGGTGTGCCCCAAGGCGACACACTTGGCCGAATGAAACACTTTTCTAATAGATCTTTCAATTGTTCTTTTAAATCCCTCAATTCTGATGGCCCCATCCTGTAAGGTGGAATAGATATTAGCTGCGTATCTGGCAATATATCAATCCCGAAATCGATCTATCTATCTGGTGGAATCCCAGGAAGCTCATTCGGAAATACCTCAAGAAACTCATTCACAACCGGCACGGACTGAGGATAAGGCTCCTCCGAAGTGGTGTCTGCAACCCGGACCAAATGATAGATGCACCCCTTCCTGATCATCTTGGAGGCTTTAAGATAGGAAATAAACCTTCCCCTTGGCACTGCATCATTCCCTTTCCATTTAATAACTGGTTCATTAGGAAACTCGAGCCTCATAATTCTTGTTCGACAGTCGAGTTTAGCAAAGCATGAGTAGAGACAATCCATCCCCATGATAACATCAAAATCCACCATTCCTAGCTCAATAAGATCGGTCGTGGTATCTTGACCACACACCGTGACAACACAATTCCTATAGAACCGCGCGGCCATGATAGAATCACCAATCGGAGTCGACACAGAGAACGGCTCGTGAAGCTGTTGGGTTCTATCCCAAAACTTGAAGCAATAAATGGAGTAACATATGACAATGAAGATCCGGGATCAATAAGAGAATAAAACTCATGTGTTTGAACAGTCAGAATACCTGTGACAACATCTGGAGAAGCCTCAGCACTCTGGCGACAACTCAAAGTATAGAACCGACTGGGTCCCCCTTGACCCCGTGCTCTACACCTAGCTACACCGTTCCCTGCTGGAGCTAGAGGGCGTGCTGAAGATGTAGCGGCCGAAGAACTGGACGGCTGAGCAGTACCTCTACATGTGCCCTGACTGGGCGCACGACAATCTCGCTGAATATGGCCCCTCACTCCGCATCGATAGCATACCGGGATATCCAGGTAACAAGGCTCAGAATGGAACCTCCCACACTTAGGCCATAGGGCCCTCCGATGTTACTGGAACCTCCCACCAGAACGACCTAACTGATGGGACCTCTTGTTGTCCGAATTGGGCCCAAAGCGACCTCCCTGCTGATAATTGTGCCCTGATGGCGGTGCGCTGGTTGAGGATTGAGCAAAAGGCTGAGATGATCTTGGCGACCCTCTCCCAAGGGCTGATCTCGCACCTCTAACTGAACTTCCAGGGTTGCCCGCTAACCGGGCCCTACTACTACTCTCCCACTCCATTCGTATCTTCAATTTTCGAGCCTCCGTAGCCTGGGCGAATCCCACAATTTTACTATAGTTCATGTCTGAGTGTAAAGCAGCTGTAGCAGCCTCATTGAAAACCAAGGGACCAAGGACCTGAACAAACCGACGAACTCTGGCCTCCATAGTCGGCATCATGTGGGTAGCATACTTGGATAGGCGAACAAACTCCATAAGGTACTCCCACACACTCATGTTGCCCTGCTTAAGGACCTTAAACTCTGCAGCACGGGCTGTCCTAGTATCTGCAGGCAATAAATGATCCATGAAAGCATCCACAAACTCATCGCACCTCGCCGGAGGGCTCCCCTCTCCATGGTAACTCTCCGATATCTCGAACCATGAATATGCTGCTCCCTTTAGACGATAGGAAGCTAACTCAACTCCCTCTATCTCAGTAACCCTCATAACCCGGAGAGTCTTCTACATTTCACCTATAATGTCTTGAGGATCAGCCTCTGAGTCGGTGCCTGTGAACTCTGGAGGGGCTAATCGCAGAAACTGGTTGACCCTAGAACCCAAAGAATCCCCTTGCTCGATAGAGGAAGTAGCGGCAACATGTGATCTTTGGGCCTGGGAGGCCACTAACTGAGTTAACATCTGAATAGCTCCCCTGAGGTCCCCTTCAAGAATACCGGGACCAGAAGCTGGGACTAAAGAAGGATCAGGAATATCAGCGGAAGGGACTTCAGCACCCTCCACTGGAGGAAGAATTGGAATAGTTTGGCCTTGAATGGAAGGGTCAGGCAGATTCAGGGTCGGGGAATCATTCTCACCCGCACCATCAGATAATGAATTTATGGCCACACATGGGGTGGATTTTGCCTCTAGGCCGAGCCGAGCTCTCTTCTTGGGTGCCATTTATTGAAAATGAGGACAATGCACGAGTTAGATAAAGATATTCTCACCTTCCACTTCATCACACGATGAAGAGTAACAATGAAAGGGTATTTTCCTAAATGTCCATGCATCCCCCTAATTATAGATGTGGTCGACAACACACCGATAAGAAGGGCTCTACTAGACACGGCTCCGAGACATCCTAGGACACTTTTAAAACCTTAGGCTCTGATACCAAGATTTTCACGCCCCAAAATTGAGGGACGAGACCGACGCCTAACCGGGTGAACCTAGTCAAGCGGACCTGGATTGCCTTTCCTACCCTGTGCATTACCCCGTGTTCATAATATACATTGTTCTGTATGAAGTAGCCAATTTAGATTCAAAATACATTTTACAACATAATTTCATTTTCCTCTTTTAACTTTCAACAATAGATAATCCAAAACATACAAGTTACATACAACCCTTCCGATGCGATCCACAATTACGAGTGAGTACAACTACCACCCAAAATATACATATATACAACCCACATAGTGTCTACGGACCCTCTAAGAGTTCTAGGAGTTTTACATAAACTTGATGGAAACAAGGCCCCGACTATACCTATTTACAACATAAGCAAAAGAAAATGATATAGTGCACACACGACCCCGGGAGGAAATGGGGCTCACCAGAACTGCTGAAGAGATGAAGATGAGGCACCACTAACGGTGGGCTGAACTACCTTCTATGGAACCACCTACATCCATATAAAATATGTAGCGCCCCCGGCAAAATGGACATTAGTACCGTTGAATAGTACTAGTATGTATAAACAAACTTCACTCTAAGTAAAATCAAGTAATGCACAGATGGAAGGCAGTCAACAAAACAAACAAGTATTGCACAGAGATACAGAGACAAACACAATTGAGGGTTTCACAGATTCTTATTTCAACACAATCACATTCCACCCTTATTCCTTCTCAACAATCCACCCTTATTACTTCCTGTTGCGGCGTGCAACCCGATCCCATTGGATAATCACATTTCAGCGTTATTATATTCTGTTGCGGCGCGCAACCCGATACCACCGTACAATCACATTCCACCCTTATTGCTTCTCACATATCACCCTTATTCCTCCTGTTACAGCGCGCAACCCGATCCCACTAGACAATCACATTTCATAGCAACAATAACAACCCACAATTAAATCACAAGGATTCATATCATCAAGAGTACAATTTCATAACCACCAAACAATCATGTGTTCACAATAGTCTTTCTCAACCATTAATCCAATCACAAATATTTTCATCAACATGAATATAAATTCATTACATCCAACAATCCGTATGAAATCAAGCCACAATAAACCTTGCCAAACAATGAGTCATGTACAATATTGCCATGGTCATTTAGTTCAATTAAATCAATTAATAACTCCTTTGCATCACTTGTTACACATCCCTTAGCACTTAGATACATTCACACATTTGGGTTCGTTACCATTCTTTCATACCAACATATTCAAGCATTTAACGACCTCGCACATGATAGAGTAATGACAAGAAATCACCTTTCACAATTTTACTTAACATGGTAATCGACTAAGAAAGTCAAAAAATGAAATCTTACACCTCAACATAGCCGGACAGTCAATTTACATATACTCAGCAAGAAACCCATACCAAGTTCTTGGACACCACAAGGTGACTCTACGAAGATTAAAGTTAGCCATACATACCTCGAGTCAAAATTACCCTTTAATATCTATCACAATTCACCGAACCATCTAGCACCGTCAATCTAGTTCATAATGTGACACATTTACCTTAGAATTAAGAATCTTGAATTCATTTGAGCATTTTATCAAACACAATGTGGTCCCTTAGATTAACTAAACCCTTTTTAGTGAAAGATTACTCTAATTAGCTTCCTTTTACTAGGTTATGGAGGATTATTCACATTAATGCAAGTCTTATCTTTTATTTTCAAGAACCAACCTATGTGTGTTTCATTCTAACTAAAATCTGAGAATTAAAAAGAAGATGGGGTGGGGACTTACCCTTTAGAGTGAAGAAGATGAAGATTTACTCGATAAATTTTTGGGCCTGAGTGATGTTTGAAGAATCAATTTGGGGAAGATGGGGACTTCTCTCTCTAGAACCCACTCTCACTACTCTCTATTTTTTGTTCAGATACCCATTAAAATGAAGGGGTGGGTGTTTTATTAAACTGGAGGTCGGGTGCAAAAATTAGAAATTAAAAATCCCCAAAGTAGGAAATGCGGTCAGGAATGCGATCGTATTCCTGCTATGCGGTCCGCATTCCTAACACATAAATGGCCCTCAAATGGGCCAAAAATAAAACCGGACTGACCAGTTATGCGACCACTATGCGTTCCGCATACCTGTTATGCGATCGCATAACCTCCTCCGCAAAAATAGAGGTGCAAGAATGCGACAGCTATGAGGTCCGCATTTCCAAGATGCGATCGCATCTTGAGCCGCATAGCTGTCCTCAAACTAGACAGAAGCTTGTCTATGTATGCGATCGCTATGCGGTCCGCATACCTGTTATGCGATCTCACAGTGCGTCGCATAACAGCACAATTCTTGAAAATTTTATCTTATAGGTCACGAGGTACGTTTTACTCAAAAAGGTCTATTTTTTTAAGAATTTCTACAATTAAAACAACATAGGGACCTATTCGGGCATTATTTTTGATATGAAATTTTACGGGTCTTTACACTATCGTTGCCCTGCGAAAGGATATTATGTTGTTTCTGCTCAGTAATTGTATTTTAGAGAGCTTTGGGGTTGTGCCCAAGTGGTTATGATGCTTATGATTGTTTATCGCACGGTGTTGATGTTATGGTGGGGTGCTTGACAACATGTCGGGGTAGTGAATGACTTGAGATGAGGTCTTCCCAGAGCGTGAGTCCGAGGTTTCAGCATTTGATTTTTGGTAAAGGAAAGGCAATTGGACTATAAATGTTCAAGTTAGGGCGATGAAGTAATAAGACTTGGTGTTTTCACGTGATGTGGAATTTTCATTTGTAATGTGGCATCATTGTCTTTAATCGAATATAATGTGTTAAGTTCGTCGGTGCTATGGTTTCTTCGGTTGCATTGGATTAGAGTATTGCAAGGTAGTATTGAAGAAGTGGTTGTCAGAGGTCGTGGTGTGCGGTGGTTCAGGATTTAATAGGTATTTCTAATGTAGGCGGCTCGAGAAAGATGATATTCAGAAGGGTTTAAAGTTGTGGCGATCTACTGGTTTAAGTTCTATAGAGAATGATATTGAATTGAGGCAACAAGTGGGCGGCATTCGATGAGGAAAGGCATGTGAGAAGTATTAGGCAGTGGTTCCATTTATAGGAGGCTAGGTGTAAGAAACGGAGGTCGAGCAGATTACTTAAAGGAATGAGTTTGATTAAAATCGGAGAGTGGCAGTGTAGAATACGGGTCCTGTAGTAAGATAAATGCACATCTTGAGAAGAAACTTGGAGTGATTTGAGAATTTTAATGGACGGTGACTTGTCCACGGGCTTGAATGGAATGCTGGTTATTACCACAGAAGATTGGATGCAACGGAGAAGGGGGTTGCTTGACTTGAAGAAGGATGCAATATAGTGGTGAATTGGAAGATATTGTTGCGCATTTAGTTGATGTCCATAAAGAGTGAACGGACTGGTGTAGTTGGTGAATGAGAACGGGCTTAGGAAAGAGTATCGAGGTCATAGTAATTGTTCCCCGTGCAGCAACGTGGGAGGAAGTCGGCATGTAATTTCCACAGGTGGATTATCTCCTGTGAGCAGGTTAGCGGTCATGTGGTTTGCAAGTTTCTGCGAGGAATTCTAGTGGCTATTCGGTAGGAGGCCGAGTATGTGAATGATGCTAGAGAATTAGAGTATTCATGGAATGCTAACAGGAGAATTTAGAAGAATTTGACGGGTTGGTTGAGTATGATCTTGTCAGCAATGAAGAAAGAATTTTGGTGGGGTCCAGAGTGGTACAAGGAGTAGCTTCAGGCTAAGTGGGAGAGTCCCACCGCCTGCAATCGAGTTGCAGGATTATCTTCTCATGGGACTGCAGATTATCGGCGTATTGGCAAGTTATTACAGCTAAGGGGAAAGGAGTAAAATGGTAATTGAGCATAGGATTTGATAAATGTGTGCAAAAGTTGGCGTTATTGGACCAGGGTTAGGCTTTGGAAGATTCAGAATTTATACTTAATGCATAGGCGAGTTATAAGAATAGTAACTTAGTCACGTGCTTCATTGAGAGGGTGTTGATGTGCTATAAGAGCCTTTGAGTTGATTATACTCGGGACTAAGTAAGAGTTGGTGACTCTTAATAACAGTCCTAGAGAATTCAAAGGTTTAAATTGCGGTGCTTAAGGATTTCAAGCCCGCGACATGGTTAAGAATTGAGCTTTTACAGCAGATCGTGATAGGAGGCTCAGAGTGTTCTATGTTATCTTCAGCTGGCGATGTAGCATTGTAGGGTATGAGATGACCCGTGGGATTTGAGACAACATGGTCTCGTTGTATAGGGTCACTCAAGATGAGTGTGGATATGGGTTCACAATGTTTTGGATGAAGCTATTGCTATTTCTAAGTCAAGTTAAAGATAAATTAGAAGGAGATAGATTGGTTAGCCATGGTGGGAGTGGCACATTTACGGCAGTGATCAGTTCCTTCAGCGTGATTAAGGTATGCATGTGATTTGTGACGGTGTGTGCGAGGCTTGTCGGCCGCCGTAATAGATTTTATTTGGAAGCATTCAAGTATTTTGGCATGTCAGGTGTAGTAGGATCACGTGAAGGATTATGGTGGTATGGACTATTCCTTGAGGATTTGCTTGTTTTGTGATTATGAGAATCCACTCGTGTATTGTCATGGTTCTCTTGAAGAGAGTTAAGTAAAAGGTTTCTATATGATAAAGTGTTCACAATAATAGTGGACCAGGAGGTATGATGGAATTCCTATGCTATTTCATATTGGGATGTTAGGTGTAGTAAGAAATATGGAACTAGAAGTAAGGATCAAGGTTGTGGTTCAGTGTTGACAAGGATGACACGAGCTCGGATGGGCAGGAAAGGGATTTTAATGTTTAGAGTAAGCTGGTGTTGTCTTTAGCGTTACCTGAGGTCGAAGTTTTGTGAAAGATACTTGGCATCCAGGTCATGGATTCACGAATTTGCTTTACTGTGTTAGTGTGGCCAGTGGTGGATGTGCAGACTTGTTACCTTGTGTGGAAAGTCGTGTGAGCGTGACCACGGGAAGATTGTATAAGTGTGATATGTAGTCACCTGATCGAATGAAGATTTAAGCCATGTATTAAAGATGTGGTAATATCACCTATTTTAGAATTTATGCCTGTAGGGTGCTCGGTTCATTTGGTTGAGGACTGTGGAAGTTTTCCCGGTTATGATGGTTGTTCTTGTGTGTTATGGGTTACTAGAGATCCGTGAAAAGGTCTATGTATGGATATAAATATGATTATGGGCTCCATATGAGTCAGATGTGTTCATTTCAGTATAGCGCTTCTCATGGAGGGGTATTAGAACATTAGATGTTGTTCCATCTCCGTCCATTTCAAGAAATATTATGTTGTGCCGTGTGAGTTGTGGAACGGCTTGATAACTTCCTATGTGTTGAGATTCCGTGTAGTGATGATGTTGTGTGAGCAGGATAGCTCTTGAGATTCAGATTATATATATCACACCTCAATTGTGCTTGAGTTTTGTAGCATATGTCTCTATCAGTCTTCCCAGGATGGTATTATGCACTTAGCGTGCTTGTGACTGATATTCAGTATTTTGTAATAATGAGCAATTTAGCTCGGTGCGTATCTCCTTAAGTAAATTTCATGTGTGGATCGGGCAGCACGCCGCCACGGGTATGTTATTTGGATCGGGTTGCACGCCGCAACAGTGTGATGTTGATTAAGGATCCCTATATATATTTTTCTTGTGTTTTGCTTCCTATTTTCGGAGGTAGGTTCATATTAGTTGTGTGAGTTGAGTAGTCTCTTCCTAAGTCTTTTCTTTATGTATCATGTTTGAGTTGTGGCCTATGGGCACGTTGCGACATCATGTGAAACTGTTGGTCATGTCTGGGGTGATTTATTGCCTGAGCAGTTCATATTGGGTGAGACAAGATTATTGGATCAGGGATCAGTGCGATAAGATTATGTGAAGTACATTAAGGACGAATACCATTATTTGGTTAGTAATGAGGTGATTATTCTAGACAAGAGGAGAGATTCAGTAGTTGGTTAACTCTGCAGTTGGTTATAAATTTCTACACATCTCCTCCGTTGTGGTGGTATCGTAAGCGTCATAGCAGGACTTTTATATATGTGTCCTGAGATACATTGGGAGCATGAGATTTGTGCAATTTTGGCTATTAAGGTTCAAGGAATGTCATTGTGGTTAGGTGATGAATTATGTGGTACATGGTGCTAATTCAACAAAGTTATGTAGTCATGTTCTGGTACATCGTGTGGTAGTTGATACGATGTTCATATATTGGAAACAGGCCTGGTAGAGAATTTCGGGTGTTGGAACTGGGTTCCGAGCTTGTTGTATGGATGAAAGAGGGTATCTTCAGATTTGATCAAGCTAATGTGCTCAACTGAGTGGTGGTAGCACAAGCAGGTGCACGAGGTGTTAAACAGTGATTTCAGACAACTCTAGAGTAGTTCTTATCACGTTCGAGGACGAACGTATGTTTAAGTGGGAGAGAATGTAACGACCCGACCGGTCGTTTTGAGCTCTAGCTCGTCGTTCAGCAGTTTGGGGCAATGAGCAGCTTCATTTCAGGTATCATGACTCGTAGGTGTGGTCGGATTTGAATTTCGGGAAGTTCGGAGTCAATTTGGAAAAACAATTCTCATTTCAGAAGCCTTAAGTTGGGAGAATTGACTAATATTGGATATTTCAGTAAACAACCTCAGAATCAGGATTTGAAGGTTCCAATAGGTTCGTATGATGATTTCGGACTTGGGCGTATGTTCGGATCAGGTTTTGGATAACCCGAGAGCATTTCAGCGTATATTGTTGAAGTTAGCATTTTAGAAGAAATTTCATAGGTCTGGGTTGAGGTGCATTTCAGTGATATTGATGTCCGTTTGGTATTTTGAGTCTAGGAATAGCCCTGTATGGTGATTCTTGAGTTGGGAACGCGATCGGAAGTGAATTCGGAGGTCCGTAGGTTATTTGGGAGTCATTTGGCTAAAGATAGAAATTTGAAGATTTTTGAGAAATCTGACCAGAAGTGGAAATTTTGATATCGGGGTCGGAATGCGATTCCGAAAGTTGGAGCAGGTCCGTAATGTTGAATGTGACTTGTGTGACCAATTTGGGGTCAATCAGACGTGATTTGATAGAATTCGGCATCAGATGTAGAAGTTTGAAATTTCCAAGTTCATAAAGCTTGAATTGGAGAGCGGTTCGTGGTTTCGGCATTGTTAGATGTGATTTGAGGCCTCGAGAAGGTCCATGGGATGTTATGGGACTGAGTCGTGTGATTGGATGGGGTCCCAGGGGCCTCGGGTGTGTTTCGGGGTGATTTCGGGACAATTGTGAGTGATTTGTTGTTGCTTGTTTGCTGGTGTCCAGGTTGTTCTTCGCGAACGCGGAGGGCCTCACGCATTCACGAAAAAGGAAAATTTGAGGCTTCTATATTTGGCCTTCGCGAACGCGATCGCGAAGTGGTTGGCTGGGTTCTCTATGCGAACGCGTCGTTAGAAACGCGAGCGCATAGAAGGAAATGGGAGCTGGGGCCTGGGGTCGTTGGCTTCGCGCAGGTATAGGGGAAGTTGGCCTTCGTGAACGCGTTCAGAGGGATGCGAACGCGAAGATTAAAAATTGTGGGCCTGAATTTCTGGGCTTCACGAACGCGGGGGCACAGACGCATTCGCGATTAAGGTCGTTTCTGGGCAGTGAGGTGTTTTAAAAACGGGTTTTGGCCGTTTCTTCACATTTTTCTATTGTTTGGGCGATTTTGGAGAGCTTCAAGTGGGGATTTTCGTCATCTATGTCGAGGTAAATTGTTTCTACTCCTTTCAAGTTAAATACAAGATTTGGTATATAGATATGGTTATGGAAATTGATAGAAATTTGGGGATTTTTAAGAAAAGACCTAGAATTGGTAATTTGGATTGTTGCCACGAATTTGAGCATGAAATTTAAAGAAAATTATATATTGGAGTTAGTAAAGTCATGGGTAGGTTATCTTTGAAACATTTAGGAATCCGGGCACGTGGACCCGAGGGCAATTTTGTCAACTTTCCGAACGGAGTTAGGAATTTATATAAACTGAATGGTTTACCCGTTATTTGTATAGTTTTTGGACGTTGTGCATCAATTTGAGTCATTGGAAGGGCTTGGAGGCCGGTTATGAATCTTCGGAGCGAGGTAAGTCTCCTTTCTAACCTTGTGAGGGGGTATTTTGCCCATAAATGAACTTATTGAATATGTGCTACTATTTTTGGGGGGCTACGTACGCACGAGGTGATGGGAGTCCGTGTGTAGCTACTATTATGCTCGTGTCTGGGTAGTCTAGGACCCGCTAGCATGCTTTACTTGTTGTGCTTGTAATTTTTCTAATAAAATTAGACTGTTAATATTATCGCATTAGTAACTGAATACCTAAGAAGGTTAAAGTTTATTTTTCTTAATCATCTAGAAAGAGAATTGATTTTTCTTGGATAATTGTTACCTGATAAAGCATGCTTTATTTGCCGTACTTGTAGCTTTACCGGTAAATTGATAATATTTAAAACCTTATCGAACTTGGCAAATGAATTTACAGAAAATATTTAAATACTATCTCCGTACCCATTAAAAGAAAATTTTATCACTTCCTTGAGCAATTGCTTTCCTCATAAATATGTGAATTTATTGTGTGAATATGTGTATCTATGAGTACTGAGTCGCATGTATGATTCACAAGCATGATAACTCTATTATTTATATATGACCGCGTCGCATGATCGATTCGCGAGCGAGGTAATAGATGCATCTATGGTTCGAGTCGTTCGACCCTTCGGCAATGCACATTTTCTTATCGTTGGTTCGAGCCGTTCAACCCTCGGCATACTTGCACATGATATTTGCTGAGTATTTTCTGTGAATTTTTAACTGTTTACTAGCCTTGAATTATAAGTTGCCAATTGAAATGACGAAGACTTAAAATTGTAAATGTGGAAGAAGTTGTTATTTCCTATCACTATCTATTAATTACCTATGATATCCATGCTTAGTTTCACCCTTGATTTTTATTAAATTGACCTCTATCAAGTGTCCAATTCGACCTCTCGTCACTACCTCTTCGAGGTTAGGCAGGATACTTACTGAGTACACGTTGTTTTTGTACTCATGTTACACTTGCTGTGCATTTGTATTGCACAGGTACATTCATAGATAGTGGCCATGTTTGACGCGGTGATGTGGACGACTTGGAGACTTAGACGAGCTGAACCTTCTAGAAACAACCCGCAGCCGGTAGAGTCTCCCTCATATGTATTGTATTTTATTTTAAATTCCTTGTCCAGTATGTACCCCGGACAAGTATTGTAGTACATGTATAATTCTTAGAAATTTGCTCATGCACGTGACACCGGGTTTTGGGATGAGTTTGGGATGTATTTTATTAAATGGATTGTTAAACCATCGTTACTTACTTAGCGGATTTTTATTCACTTATTATGTAATGAAATGAAAAGTAACAAATTTCAAACGCTAAAATAGGAATTTAATTCAGCTACTTTGTGTTGGCTTGCCCGACAGTGGTGTCTAGCGCCATCACAACCTTAATGGATTTTGGGTCGTGATAACGTGGTATCAGAGCACTAGGTTCCCTTAGGTTTCACGAGTCACGAGCAAGTCTAGTAGAGTCTTGCGGATCAGTATGGAGACGTCTGTACTTATCTTCGATAGGCTACCGGGCTGTTAGGAGTACTTCCCTTCTTTATTCCTCATCGTGCGGTTTGATTTCTTTAAAGGCTTATGCCTACGTTTCTTCCTACTCAATCTTACGCGTAGCGAAGCGCTTGCTATGAATCGAAGATTTGAGGAATTGTAATGGTACTACGGATATGGTGCGTGATGTTTTTATCTGCGTGGTTGGTTGGGTCTACTGTCGTTGCCCTGCGAAAGGATATTATGTTGTTTCAGCTCAGTAATTGTATTTCGGAGAGCTTTGGGGCTATGCTCAAGTGGTTATGAAGCTAATGATTGGTTATTGCACGGTGTTGATGTTATGGTGGGATGCTTACCCACATGTAGGGGCAGTGAATGACTTGAGAGGAGGTCTTCCCAGAGCGTGATTCTGAGGTTTCAGTATTTGATTTCCGGTGGAGGAAAGACAATTGGACTATAAATGTTCAAGTTTGGGCGATGAAGTACTAAGACTTGGTGTTTTCAAGTGTGGTGGTATTTTCATCTGTAATGTGGCATCATTGTCTTTGATCGAATAGAATGTGTTAAGTTCGCCAGTGCTATGGTTTTTTCGGTTGCATTGGATTAGAGTATTGCAAGGTAGTATTGAAGAAGCGGTTGTCAGAGGTCGTGGTGTGTGGTGGTTCCGGATTTAATAGGTATTTCTAATGTAGGCGGCTCGAGAAAGATGATCTTCGGAAGGGTTTAAAGTTGTGGTGATTTGCTGGTTTAAGTGCTACAGAGAATAATATTGAATTGAGGCAACAACTGGCCGGCATTCAATGAGGAAAGGCATGTGAGAAGTGTTAGGCAGTGGTTCCATTACTAGGAGGCCAGGTGTAAGAAGCGTAGGTCGAGCACATTGCTTAAAGGAGTGAGTTTGATTAAAATGGGAGAGTGGCAGCGTAGCATATGGTCGAGCAGTTGTTGAGGCTCGCCAATTTCTGGGAGACGCACAACGTAGAAAGTGGAGGAGTAGGCATGGGCACCGACTTCAAAGCTGTAGTGGAGACTGTGGCAGAAGCTGCAGAAGAGGATGTGGATGATGATGGAGGCATAGCGGCGGCACTAGAAGAAGGCTCGGCCGATTTCGATGGAACATCAACTGCCTTCTTAACTACCACATCTGGCTCATCATACTGGCCTGTGGTGGTAGACGACTATCCTTTTTTCTTTGGGTTGTTCGCATCCATAAGTGAGTACTAGGAGAAGTGCTTCTTCCCTCACCTTTATATCAAAATCCCTTTGTTCCATCCCGCATCCATAAGGTACTCAGTAATGGTGTTGGGGTGCGGGTAGGAAGATTTAACCTGCCGGGCGATCATTGAGATGTTGGCCGACATCACGACACCCAAATTGATAAGGTAACCAGACATAATAGAGGCAAATAAGACTCCTTGAGGAATCGACAAGTGAGTCTCATTTTGTGGGTCCAGTATGCTCTAGACAAATTATTGCTACCCTTTTGCTTCAAAACTCAGTGCCCTCCGGTGGATAGGAACCCCAACGATGATCCATGGTGGTGGTGGTCCTGGTGCAACTAGAATCTCCGCTAACAAAGGACGAACTGCATCTCCAAGTGCACACTTTTCCACGTATTCTTTTGGCTCGACATCATCAAACCCCATGTGTTCAGTGTGTGCTGGTAAAATCGCACAATGAGGTTTCTCACTTTTGTCACCTTTGTCCCTTTTTTGATATGCGCACAAGGTATTCCTTAGCATCTACCACACTTTGGGTAAACCACATCCACCCTTTGCGTTCTCCAAACTGCCTCATCACGACCAGGTTGTACCTCTCTAAATGTGTTAGTAAGAACGATCGCTCAAGTGTTAGCGACCTTGCCGGCCACTATGTGCGTAAACGAGTGAAAGCTTATAGGCTGACGAATCGTCCTCCCAAACCTCTTTCTTCTTTGTTCTTTCAATCCAAGCAGTAGTGGCATCTCCCCCTCTACCATCATCCTGTGAACTGATGTATCTGGTGCCTCAAGGACATGTGTAGTGGAAGGCTCCGAATCTTGACTAGCACTTTTTGAACCTCGAAAATGTTGTGGGTTGAGGAGGCCTCGTCCCTCAGTTGAAATTTCCCTGTTAGCCTGGAATGTACTGCTGGTTATTCCAGAAAAGAGGCCGAGTTGCCATATAATACGTCCCTAGATGGGGCGTATGAACTCGTCTAAGAGAGATTTGCACCTCTCCCTCTCCCGGATGTTGTTGTTTTTCTAATTCCTTGTTGTTGGGCACTAGGTAAAGCTCTCTTACCTCGTCCCCGAGAAGGTTCACCCCTCCATTTAGAAGTATTACCTATGCCTCTAGATCGAACCATTATCTGTATCAAATAGACACAATTTTTAGTTGCAATTCAATGTTCAATCAGACATAGAAGATATAAAAGAGAACTCCAGAAAACACGGGGAGGGTCACGGACACAGTGTGCTTGAAGGGTAAGGATCTACGGTCCCAACAATTTTCTTGCAGCCGCAGATGAAACATTGCGGACCAAAACATTTAGCATTGCGGCCTCATAAGTTATGTGTGGCCACACAATTTCACTTGCGTCCGCATATTAGTAACCCACAATATGCCAACTCTTTAATGACAGAGAATAAGTTGATGTGTGGCCGCAACATGATTTCTGCGGTCTGCAAAATTTAACATGCGACCGCACATTTGAGTCACAAAATGTGGACTCTCTTAAGACAGTGAAAGAGATGTTCTGCGACCGAAATGGAACTTTTGCGGTAGGCACAATTTTTGTTGCGGCACCCATTCTTAACTAAAACTGCCCTAAAGTCAACTTCTGCGGACCGCACAATTTCTGGTGCAGCTGCAGAATTAAAAATATACGAACAATCAATTATTTCAATCTAGGGTATACAACTTTTGTGCAAAATTTAGCACGATAACATCATAAAGGCATGAAAATATGTTGAACCACTTTCCGTAGAACATGTACTAGTCAACCCACTATAGATTTACCCCACATGAATGCACAATTTAATTCTATTGACAAATGGCCTAAAGAATAATTAAAAAGCTACAAATTAAACTAAAAAAATTAAAAGTTCTAACAAGAAATGTAAGAATATCATATGTGAATGAGTGCAAGGGATGAGTGATCACAATTGTTGAGTGTGTGAGCAGATGATTCACCAAGCAATTTAAGTATGTGCAAGTTTTTTTTGTGCTTAGAGAAGAAAAAGTGTAACAATAGCTCTGGCCCTCTATTTATACTCGTGATTTTTTAAGTGAAGGAGGAGTGAGTGCGGCGGCACAATTTCAGCTTCAGTTCGTACTCTGTTACCTGGTGAGCCTAAGTCGGTGCCTTATCTGCAGTCCGCCGAATTTTGTATATGGTCACAGATTCCATGTTAAGGTTGCAGATTTCCTGTTGTGACCGTATAATGACCATTTTTCGGACAGACCAACTCCGTAGAGTTGGCATTTTGAATCCTCCAGTTTTGCGGTCCGTAGGGTAACTATGCGGCTGCAATTCTCTTTTGCTACAACACTCTAGATTGTGCGGTCCGCACAAATCAACTACGGTCCACATTGTTTTTCAATACTTAACCTCATTTTTGTCCACCAGTCCTGTAAGTCACACTCAACCCTGTAGCACACTTCAAATCAAGTTAGCCCAAAAAAACACCTAACTACAAAAGAAAAACAGGCGAAAGGAAAAATAAACATGGATTGCCTCACACGAAGCACACGAATTAACATAGCGGCACTACGCAAAATGCTATCTATTGAAATGAATGATCGCCATGAAATGGCCATGTCCAACTTTTCACAAATAGTGCTTTACCTGGCGACCATTGACACGGAATACCTCATTGGCTTAAGTCTTCAAGTCCAATGCACCAAAAGGCATCACACCCACATTTTCCAAAAGACCACTCCATTTAAACTTTAACTTCTGGGGAAACATCCTCAACCTTGAGTTAAATAACAAAACAAGATCGCCCACGTTGAACTCTTTATTCCAAATGTATTTCTCATGACGATATTTTATCTTTTCTTTGTGCAAGGACGAACTTGCATAAGCATGGTACCGGAACTCATCCAATCCATTCGAATGTGCAACCCACAAGTTAGCGGCTACATCCCAATCAAGATTCAACTTCTTTAGAGCCCACATGGCCTTGTGCTCTAATTCCACCGGAAGATGACAAGCTTTACTAAACACCGACCGATATGGAGACATTCTGATAGGTGTATTGTAAGACGTCTGATATACCCATAATGCATCATCAAGCTTCTTGGACCAACCCGTCTGGTTAGCATTCATTGTTTTGGACAAAATTGTCTTTATCTCCCGGTTGGAGACATCCACTTGACCGCTAGCTTGTGGATGATAGGGAGTCGTTACTTTATGAGTCACACCATACATTCTATGTAAAGTGTCGAAAGCCTTGTTGCAAAAATGTGACCCTCCCCCATCGCTTATAGTATCCCGCGGAGTACCAAACCTTGTGAAAATATTCTTCTTCAAGAACTCCACCACACTTCTCGATTCATTGTTGTGTAGAGCAACGAACTCCACCCATTTGGACACATAATCCACCGCGACCAAAATGTAGGTGTTTCCACATTAACTCATAAAAGGAACCATGAAGTCAATACCCCACACATAGAAATATCAATATCAAAGATGGTGGTGAGGGGAATGTCATATTTCTTTGAGATTACACTAGCCCTTTGACATTCATCACATCTTTTCACTAAATCACTTGCATTCTTGTAAAGAGTGGGCCAATAGAAACTGCAACTTAGGACTTTGGCCGCTGTTATTGCCCCACCATGGTGGCCGCCATATGGAGAATAATGACATGCCCCAAGTATTTTTCCTTGCTCTTCTTCTGATACACATCTTCTAATAACCCCATCTGTACAAATCGAAAAAATGTATGGTTCATCCCAATATAATCTTGACAATCCCGTTTGAGCTTCTTCCTTTGGTTTGAAGAGAACTCATCCAGGATGATTCCACACACAAGGAAATTTGCTAGACCGCGAAAAATGGCACCTCCTTCACTGAAATAGCCAAGAGTTGCTCATTGGGGAAGGAGTCATTAATTTTAACGCCATCATGCGGCCTCCCCTTCTCCTCCAAATGAGATAAGTAGTCCGCCACTTGATTTTCACTCACTTTTCTATCTTGGATGTCAATATCAAAATCTTGAAACAAAAGCAACCATCTCATCAACTGAGCTTTGGAATTATTCTTTCTCCTAAGATAACAAAGTGTTGCATGATCCATGTGGAGAATGACTTTCGAACCCATAAAGTACGGGCAAAACATCTCAATTTCAAATACAATGACAAGCAGCTCTTTCTCCGTAATGGTATAGTTGACTTGGGCACCATTCATGTTCTTACTAGCATAGTAAACCAGATAAAAAATCTTGTAGATGTGTTTCACCAAAACAACCCAACCGCTACGTCACTTGCATTACATATGAGTTCATAAGGGACACTCCAATTTAAAGCGGTGATGATGGGAGTGGTTGTCAACTTGAACTTTAACAATTGAAAGGCTCTCATGCAATCATAGTTGAAGTTAAATTTAGCATCTTTCTAAAGAAGCTTGCACAACGGGTTCACCACCTTCGAGATGAAGAAACGCCAGTAAAACCCCACGTGGACGAAGAAACTTCACACACCCTTCACCAAAGTTGGAGGTGGAAGTTTAGAAATCATCTCAATATTTTCCTTGTCAAATTCAATTCAATTCTTTGATATTTATTGGCCAAGGACAATGCCTTCCTCGACCATGAAATGACACTTCTCCCAATTGAGCACCAAATTTGTTTCCTCACATCTTGTCAACACTTTATATAAATTTGCAAGACAATCATCAAAAGAATCTCCAACCACCGAGAAGTCATCCATGAAAACTTAAAGGTAGTCCTCCACTATGTCCGTGAATATAGCCATCATACACCTTTGAAAAGTCGCTGGTGCATTGCACAAATCAAATGTCATCTGCTTGAAGGTGAAAGTACCATAGGGACATGTAAATGTTGTTTTCTCTTGGTCCTCCGGAGAATAAGGATTTGGTTGTAGCCCGAATACCCATCAAGAAAGCATTAGAAAGCACGACCGACCAATCTATCAATCTAAGAAAGGAAGTAGGAAATGATCCTTTCTTGTGACTTTGTTGAGCTTGCGATAGTCCATACACACTCTCCAACTTGTCAATGTTCTAGTAGGAATCAAATCATGATTATCATTGGTGACCACTTTCATGCCCCCTTCTTCGGGATACATTCAAATGGAGAAGTCCATAAACTATCGGAAATAGGGTAGACAACCTCGGCATCCAACCACTTGATAATCTCCTTTTTGACAACTTCTTGCATAGCCTCACTATCACCTTCCTCCAAGTTTACCTTGTGCATTCAAAATGCGGGGCTTGTTCCCCGAATATCCGCGAATGTCCACCGAATAGCCTTCTTCCTCCTATGTAGCATTGCCAATGTAGAATCTACCTTCACGTTAGTCAAATAAGAGGAAAGAATAACCAGTAAAGTAGAACAAGGGTCAAGAAATTCATACTGAATATATAGAGTCAATGGCTTCAATTCCAAGGCCGGAGGCACTTCAGTGGAAGGCTTTGTAGGAGGAGTTGTCCTATTTTCAATATCCAAAGATAGTTTCCTGGCTGCATAATTGTACGACCCAATTCCTTGCAAAGAGTTCACACATTCCATGAAGCCGTCCATCTTGTCATCATCAAAGTTGAGCATGAAAACCTCCAAAATATCACCAACATTGATTGTGGCACTTGTATTCAACAATAACATCGGTCACCAAGTCCAGAAAACAACACACCTTGTTGCTAGTTGGTTGCCGCATGGACTTGCACACATGTAATACCACTTTTTCGTCACTCACCCATAAAGTGAGTACTCCGGCTTCAACATCCCAAAAATCCTTCCCCGTAGCAAGGGAAGGTTTTCCAAGAATAACCAGCACCTCATAATCATCTTCACAACCTAGAATGACAAAATCCGTCGGAAGAATGAATTTATCAAAACGAACCAAGACATCTTCAATCACTCCCAAAGATCGCATCATGGTACGATTGGACGTTTGCAATCTCATAGAGGTGGGTCTTGGTATCCCAATTCCCAAGGTCTTGAAAATTTAAAGGGCATCAAATTGATACTTGCCCCAAGATCACAAAGAGCTTTAACAAAATCGGCACTACTAATTGTACAAGGAATCGTGAAAGCGCCGAGATATTCCACTTTAGGATCCATTGAATTAACAATTGCACTCAATTGATCAGTGTTGTTGATAGTTTCAATATTCATTGACCGCTTCTTTGTCAGAATATCATTCATAAACTTTACATAACCATGCATTTGTTCTAAAGCTTCAACTAGTGGCACATTAAATAAGATACACTTCATCATTTGAATGAACTTTTTAAATTGATTCTCGCTATTTGGTTTGGCAAGTCTTAGAGGATATTGAGGTGGATGCTTAGGTATTGGTGCCTTAGCCTTTTGCACTACCGGTTCCGGTATGTCAATAATGTGATCCCTAGACGGGTTCCCCTCATCTCGCGTCTCTTCCATACTATCATCAATATCAATATGAACTTCATCATTTGTTTGCATCACATTGTTTGGGACCTCTTATTATTGTACCACTTGCTCATCATCTAGAAATTGATTTTGACTTGAGATGGGTGCATTCCCACTTCTTCCACTTTTTGTAGAAACGACCATGGCATGCCCCGTGCACTTTCCACCCTTTGGGTTTAACACCCTGTCACTTGGTAGTGCCCCCTTAGGACAGGAATGTAGATCTTGAGAGATTTGCCCCATTTGAACTTGGTAGTGCCCTATTTGAAGAGTTAATCATTAACACCTTAGAGCGAACAATAATTCTTTATAGGTAGGATTTCTAGAGATTGGCGGTTGAAACTGATTTTTTATACTTATCCCTAATAGGTGTGTTTTCTAGGTGAACAATATGATGACAATAACAAATTAACCAATTAGAGTCCTATAGACATGATTTCTTGATGAAGATCTGTAGAACATAATCTAGTACGATCCTACAGGCATGGTATCTAATGAATATACTGCAGTTATGCAATTGAAAGAGCGATTATTGACAATTGTTTCCTTTAGGCATGTTGTCTAGTGACACATAGCAGTAGACATAGGAATAAATAAAGCACTTATTCTTTGATAGCAGACAAGTTTTGTGACTATGTGATTCTCCTAATGGCATGATTTCTATGTCACGCCCCGAACCTGGGGAGCGATATCGGCACACCAGTGCCTCACCTATCCTTGTGTACCAACTTGAGACTAAGGGAGACTAAACATATAATGTCATACTTTTTCCATGGGCCACATTGCAAGACAATTTGCGAATGCTGACTAAACATCAATATAAAGTTAGGCCGACATAATTACTGTAGCTGGAAAACAAGCAAAATATACATGCAATGCTTACAAGCCCAACATAATGCACTAACTGACAAGATATGTCTACAAGCCTCTACTGATGGATGTACTGTGATCGGAACAGGGACCCAACCTATCCATAACATATATATACATATATACACAAGATGAACATAAAACTGTTGACCCAGCAACTACGAAAAAAGTGGAGATGACCGATCAAGCTAAACTCGGAAAACACCTACTGAGGAGGTCTACTCATCTGTCTGTCTGAACCTGCACGCATGAAACGCAGCGTCTCCGGCAAAAAGGACGTCAATACGAAATAATGTACCAAGTATGTAATGCAACAGAATAAGTGAAAGTTGAAACTGAACTGATAATGTAATAACTGGAGTGAAAATAATCTTAAGATATGCTTACCTGCTAATAGTGACTCAACTCTCTCAATATAGTAAGGAAAATAGTTGTCTGGCCTTATATGGCTCGATATATGTAATTGCTTTACCGTAGTACACTCGCTCATAGGCACTCAGCCATACTAGGCTCTGTATCTCGGCCAACTGGGCTTGCTCATAGGCGCTCAACCACAATAGGCTCGGTATATAACTTACCATATGATCAAAGATTGCCCGATAGAGGTATGCCCATCGATTATTGCTCAATGATGGTGAAAATACTGTAATACTGTATATATATAGACTCTCTGCTCTCTTGACTAAAAGAAGATAATACTCCATTGAATATAAAGTCTCGATAAGTGAGAATAATGTAACTTATGAGACTAGGATTATGTATATAAATTCTAGAGTATGAACTTCTCTTTATGCCTCGTTATCATACACATGTTGTTACAAGATCATGGATAAATGAAGGGATAGCCTTAATATACATTAGTCTGTTCTCTTGACAATCCCTCTAATATAAGTCAATTGTGACAACACGTAACGACAAATAGAGGTAGGAAATAATTCGTATGATGTTCTTGAGAAAGATTATACCGAGCTGCCTTAGAATTGCAAATCCCGTTACTATTAGGTCGTATAACTTCACATGAATTCCTTTGCTGAAGATCGTTACTTGGTAGATGTATAACATCTCCATTTTTGTGAATTTGATCACAATTTTGGATGGCTTTTCTTGGTGAAGCAATCACGTATTCCATTCCATATATTTGTGAATTTAGAATTTTATGGCTTAGCCAAGATTCCTTATAATGGTTCCATAACTTTTTCCTACTCCCTAAGTCATATTATCAAATAAAGAACTAAACCAAGGTAGTTATCCAATTACTCTTACGTGTAAACAAGGCAATTTATGTCTTTTTACTCATCATGCCCATTGTGCCACTTTGGCTTGGCTTAATGCCATGTGGCATCCCCATAAAGGATCATTATCAACTTAATCCTTACTTAATACCATAATTATCTCCACAATTAATTAATTATTCACATAATTAAGATTTATCTCAAATTACTTAAAATACTACTCACTTTTAATATATTTTATACACCTTACTCAGGCCGTATTTTATCCCAAAATGTCAAACTTTAACGAAATTCATTTTCTTCAATTTGCTTACCCTCTCACCTTCATGAATTTACTCATCAGTTGTTTGAAATAGCATAAGGCTTATAATCTCAAAATAATCTCATTCCCGAACTTACGTTGATTAACTTACGACGAAACTTTAACATACAAAAATGCAGGATGTAACATCATTACCCCCATTGGAATATTACGTTCTCGAATGTTGAATGATGCACTTCTCATTTTCACAACCTATATCTTTCGAATACTTTAGTACTCTTTTTTCCATCTCGGCAACTGTTATGTGAATAGTTCCAAAGGCCAGGGCATTCCCCCCTTTAGATCTCTTTCTCACACCACGACTCGTGGTCGGAATACTTCAAATCTCATAATTGTTACTGCCTTCCATCAAGCATCCTGTAGGACTCTGACCTTGTATGTGAGCCTATGCGACTCTTCTCTCCCTTTTCCCTAGTTTTCGGCCAATCTCCAGGCCTCACTTTGTAAACATATACAGAACTTGACAAGATGTCTCTCTGGGCATCTATAGATATACTGAAGTCCTTCGCTCGGTACTTTGTCGAACTTACGAATATTGTTATACCTTATTTCATAAATTCCTTTATCCGTTTGTATGACTTTACTACAGCAAGGTAGATCATACTATACCATAACTCTTACTTCGATTTATCGTTACTGAGGCCTGCTACCAAGCTCGAGGTTACTCTCGTTTGCATCCTATATGTATAAATCTAAGTCTTTTAATGCTTCGTCATTGCTGTTCATCTTAAGAATGACGGCCTAATCTCATCTCATACTTCGTAACTTTTATTCATCCATTGTTGATTTACCTCAATATTGATCTATAATCTACAATTGATAACTTGACCGTTTTTGTAATACTGCCGCTAGGGCTCACGTCTCATTGGGGAACATCTGAAGTGACTTGACTAATGAACTTAGGGGCGATACTATTCTTCAATAACCATATTTTATAGTATCCTAATGTGATTCACCTTACGTGGGTATTATAATTCCGTACATTTCATGAATTCCCCCCTCTTTTTTTTTCTTCAAATCATTACTCAATCGAAAGCCCAAACGTCATCCTTTATCTATCACAATTACACCTTCATTCTACTACCAGGGAATCATTCCATCTCCTCTAAATGCTACTAGCCTTAGACTCTTTTGTGTTCATTCAGGCTATACTGAGCTTTCTATAACTTAAGAGAAACCATAAGCTCTGTTATTTTTATGAGCTTAGTCCCGAGGATTTATCCATTCTAGTCACCTTCTCACTTGTCTTTTCTTATCCTTACTCCTATCTTCCTAAAACCTCGTCGCTCTACCATATTTTAGCTTGCGACCGATTTCCTTATGTTATTCTGGAACATCAAGCGAGACATCACATTGTCTCCAACTTTTCTTTACTCGCTTGACTAGATCTCTCGGTACCTAGAAACCATAGGCTAGAAGATATGCCACTGATGATGCTGCTATTATTCGTGGATATGAATCCCAACGCTTCTAGCACTCTATCCGAAGTATGGACTATTCACAACCTTCTGCATTTGAGTATCTCGTACGTTGTTCACATTTTTCTTACTTACCATGAAATCTCGCATCATATCTTCTATCTCTTTCGTGACCTCCCTTACACGTAGGTATAGTTCACATCCACAATTCGAAGTTCTAGTATAATAGTTGCACCTCTGGAGCATACACAATCCGGTGTGAGCTTCATACTGACTTCTTATAAAGCTGGTACTCTTCTAACTGGCTTTATCGCAGAGCCGTTATTGAACATGGTTGTTGTACTATCTTTCTTGCACCTCTGATATTAAGAGTGATTCTGCTATGTTCTTAATCATGGTTCCTATAATTTACCAGGTACAATAATTAGACTCCTACTTTACTTAGTTATTAAACTCTTTAGTTTCCTCTTCCTTCTAATCAATCTTTACGTAGGCTTAAGCTATCTTCCGATATGCGGCTCATGGTATTAGCTATTACTTTAGCACTTCATGGAGCAATATCTATGATACAACCTTCTAGCAATTCAATCTTTTGTCTATGTCCTTGGCTCAATTCTCTCTTTTAACTTATACCGGAATCTTCTACAGATGTATGATTGTCAACATATATGCCGTATGGGTAATACTCCGAACACTTAAGTTCGTTCATAACGTAACAAACTCTGGATCATTGATCGAATATTTCCTTTTGTTCCGTCTCAACTTTCTTCAAATGCAAGCAATTGCTTTTACCGGTCTTCCTCTCTCCTTGTTGTGTGCACCCTCAGCTTATCTTGCATGCCAGAATTTTTGTGCAACTCATATGATCTTGAATATTACTTTGATTTTATTTCACATTCATTAGCCACGGTATGTATATAAATTCTAGAGTAGAACTTCTCTATATGCCTCGTTTTCAAACACATATTGTTACGAGATCATGCCAAAATGAAGGGATAGCCTTAAAATGCCTGAGTCGATTCTCTTGAAAATCACTCTAACATACGTAAATTGTGACAACACCTAACGGCAAATTGAAGTAGGAAAAATTTGTATGATGTTCTTGAGAAAGTTTATACAGAGCATTCTTAGAATTGCAAACCCCGTTACTATTACATCTTATAACTTCGCATCAATTCCTTTGCTGGAGATCGTTAGTTGGTAGATTTAAAACATATCCATTTTTGTGAATTTGATCGCAGTTTTGGATGAATTTTCTTGTTGAAGCAATCACGTTTTCCATTCTATATATTTGTGAATTTGAGACTTTTATGGCTTACCCAAGATTCCATCTATTGGTGCCAAAACTCTTTCCTATTCTTGAAGTCATATTATCAAATAAAGAACTAAACCAAGGTAGTTATCCAATGACTGTTACGTGTAAACAAGGCAATTTTTTATGTCTCATGCCTCATCATGCCATTTGTGCCACTTTGGCTTGTCTTAATGCCATGTGGCAACCCCAAAAAAGATCATTATCCACTTAATCCTTACTTAATACCATAATTATACCCACAATTAATTAATTATCTACACAATTAAGAATTATCTCAAATTACTTAAAATATTACTCACTTTTAACACATTTTATATATTCTTTCTATCATAGTAATGTGGTACCTTCTATGGCACTAGTCTACAAATACCAGATATTTTAGCTCGGGCAGTATTTTATCCTAAAAATGTCAAACTTCGACGAAATTTTTTTCCAATTTAATTACCCTCTCACCTTCACAAATGTACTCATCAATTGTTTGAAATAGCATAATGCTTATCATCTCAAAATAATCTCATTCATGAACTTACGTCGATTAACTTTAACAAACGAAAAATGCGGGATGTAATATTCTACTAGTGTACATGGAAATTTAATATGGCGTGTTGGATAAAATAACGAGTAGATCATACAAACCCTATAGGCATGTTCTCTACCCTTTCATGCACACATTACAGTATACCCATTTTCCCAATTTCACTAATACCCCAATTGTTTATTACAAAACTATTACAACTAAACGAAACATATAAATATAAATATTACATAAGAAGCTATATTGGGCCTACAGCAGGCCCAAAAGATACCAAGTATTGACCGGGCCTCCAGCTGATTATTCTTCGGAGATAGCATGCTTAGATCCAAATGGTATTGTGCCCATCAACACAAGCCCAAAAGTCATAGAGGAACACATATCAAATCCAAACAATCACAAATTGACTGTATGACCCAAATGTACAACCTAGTTTTCAAATAGTATGAGGAAAAACTAAACGCCAGAGATAAACTCAGATTCCAGTAGCAAAAGAGAGTGATCAAAGAACCCCAAATCCTAGTGTGCCAGAATTCACAAGGGTCTCAATGGACCCCGAGCAGTGCTCACACTAGGGAGGTTAATAAAGACAATATTGGTGGCCTTATCTTTCAGTCGGCCAAAGGTGATAGGTTCAAAATAATGTAGGTAACAAATAAGAGAGAAAAAATAGTGATTAAGGAACAGAATTTGGAGAGATGCACTTGTATTTTAGAAAGCAGACATAGCAAAGTTGCCTAAAACACAGAACATGCTAGTAAGGAGGGCCAACAAGACATAGAGGCGGGTTGCTATTATAGGTTTAACACTTAGCAAGAAGTAGCATATTGGGCAGAAAACACATTGAGAGAGTTAGAGGATAATCAAGTTTTATGAGATTACAAGATTAGCATATAAAGGTAGGGGTAGGAATTCGGTACTTCGGTTCGGTATTTAAGAATTTCGGTTCGGTATTTCGGTATTCGGTTTATCAATTGTGTATACCAAATACCATACCAAAATATTTCGGTACGGTTCAGTATTTCTTATTTCGTTTCAGTACGGTTTCGGTTTAAACTAAATCTTTGTTACGAGTCTTCTGCTTATTCAAATCTGTAGCTCTTCGACTTTTGAAACTAATACAGCTTGTATTAAACTAAAAATGGTCGGTGAATTTGTTTGTTAAATGGTCTTTATCGAAATAATGTTTAGCATAATATTCAAATTAAAATAGAAGTAACTATCTTACTTTTTAATTTAAAGTTTGCAAAATAGGTCATCGAAAAGGAAACCTTTTCTATTGATTCTAAATACTTTTCTACTCATAGTTTAAGATATCAATTTCACTTTTTTTGTTTATATAAATAGTAATACGAGAAATATTAAATTAATAGGTGTTTTGGACTTTTGGGGTGTGGGCTTAAGGTTATTGAGCTAAAAATGTAAAAAAAAAAAGGTTGGGCTTGGACTATACTATTTCGGTATTTGGGTATAGCGAAATACCGAAATACCAAAATTTCAATACCGTATACCGAACCGAATTACCGAAATACCAAAATTTCTGTACCGAAATACCGAATTAATTCGGTTCGGTTCGGAATTCGATTTTTCGGATTTTATGCCCACCCCTATATAAAGGTGCATAATACCAAACAAGTCTAAGTAAAGCACTAACTTAAAAGGTTTAAAGCCTAAGGGTCCAAATCATGTAGAATATCCATCACAACACCGGAAAGAAGACATACTAAGTGACACTCTAAAGGTCCCAAATAATTACTAAGGATATAGAATCAAGAAAAAAAAGACATGTTGAGTGACACAATAGCAGGGGAGCAAGTCATAGTTAATAGTGAAGGTCTTGATACAAATTGGAATACATTACAAATGCGAGTCAGTCGTTACATGAATTCATAACAGAGTAGGAAAGCAAACTCATGTCAAAAAGTAAATGTAAGCTTTTCAGGTGCCAAAACATTAGTCTAGATGAACTTTAAAGGGTCAAAATTATTCAAGTGAAGCATATTCAAATAACGTCTCTCAAAACTTGAAATTTGAGGTAACAATCAGATGCTAAAGAGGTTCAGATCATAAGATAAGTTAAAATCTAGAAAAGTTACACACGGAGATGGTCTAAGAACATATTAGGTCATGAAATTCAGAGGCGTGATTATGCAGGACATAAACACAGAAGAATAAAATCGTAAAGCCAAGAGACACACCATTTATCAGTTGAACAAATAGACAACAAATTCCACAGTGCTTTGAATGTAAATAAAGAGCAAGAACACAGATTATTAGTGCGTTAGAGTTCCCAAGGGCTTCAAATGAACCCTGGACAGTGCTCGCACCAAGAAAAGTTCAAAATCAAATTCCGGTGGCCTTGGCTTTTAGCCGGCCAGGAACTAGAGTATAGAACAAGAGAATAAGAGAATAAAAGAGTAATAACTTCAATTTTTTAGTGAATCCCCGGTGAAAACGTCTGCCTCAAAGGGGAATGGGGAGGGATTTATATAGTATTTAAACCAAGAGAGTAAATAAGGAAAGAAATCAATCAAACATGAACAAAGAGAGGAAAATTATACATGCAATCATAAAACAACCAGTAAAAGAAAGAAATTGAAAATCAAACCCTAATTGGAGTTCAATGTTTGAAAATCTAACTACTGGTATGAGAAATCAACAATTCTTCCATGTATATGGACGAGCTATTGTGCAGATCTTACTGATTGAAATTGAATGACCCGAATTTAAGAGATGGTACTTGCCATGTTTAGGCAAGTACTAAGTGACTCCATAGTCTTGCAAATAACACTAACGTAACACATAAAAGGCAAAAAAATTATGAAAGGAAACTATGATTGAGATGGATTCAGAGAAGATTGAGAGGGCGGATAGGGTTTAGGTGGGAGAAAGAGGTGTTTGAGGGCGGATTTTGAAGAGAAATGGGGATTAGGGTTTGGGTGAGGGGATATAAGGAGAATGGGGAGGAGTGTTGTGAGTCGTTGATCACTTTTGATCGATGGTTGGGATTTAAGAAATGATGGGTCGGGTTTTTTTTTTGGGACGCGGTTGGGGATAACAACGGTGTTTGGATTCGGCTTAGGGATTTGGGGCTTGTATGGTCCAAAATTAATCCCAATTTTTTGCCAGATTATAAAATAGGAGATTAAGGAAAAAAAATTTAATAAAGGAATTAAATAAATTATAAAAAATTATTTACGAAAAGAATGTTTTAAAACCAAATTATAAGAATATAAAAATGTAAGATATTATTTTCATCTTGAATAAAATGACAAATGCAATAAAGTTATAAAATATAGGATATTATTTCAAGTTTGTGCAAATGGACTAAAAATAGGAATGTAATTATATAAAAAATAAAGTAAAAATATTTTAAACATGTATTATGGATGAAAATAATAATAATAGGTAATTAAGTCATGAAGAATAGTTTGAAGGGGTAATTAATAAATATTCAAGTAATTTCAATGCAAGAAAATTAATTTTAAAGCTTTAAAAGTTATGGCAAATTATAGAAAATGCTTGTATAGATTTTGTAAACTAAATAATGATGCTAAAATGATATTTTGAAAGTATATATATTTTGAGAAAATATGAGGGCAAAATTGGGTATCATTAGCTGCCCCTCTTTACCTCAGAATGATGAAAGAGTTGTCTGGTAAAGAAAATGATAACCAATTTTGGCCGAATTGAGTGAGGAATGATGTGATTTGAAAAATGGGGGTCGAACCCTAGTTCCTGAGTTGCCTACATATTCCTGTTGTTACGGGAATCGGGCCGCATATAAATCTGGATCCAACGGTGTGTAAGAATGTTCACATGTTTCGGAAAAGGGCTCTTTTGGGTATGATAGTATCGAATGAATTTATGTAGAGTCATGCATGTGAATATGAAACGTTACGGATGTATCACAGAGCAAATATCTGAATGATCATAGAGTAAAAGTGGGCAATTGCTGTTGGTCGGTTACGTTTTGAACAATTTAAGGATGTGAGCCGTGGGAACGGAAATCGGAGTGAAGATTTCTCTCGTTTGTAGAAAGGTTACTTCCCATATTACCTGCAAAACATAAAACACGATGCATGTAAATATATATGGGTTATTGCGAAAACTTACACGTGATGCAAATTTTCTTTGGACCATGAAGGTTGTCTTCGGGCGATGAGGATGATATCCTTAGACCATGACGTCCTGGGCCATGAAGCGTATGATAAGATATTCACATGCCAAGAAATGACGCCCTCGGGCCATGAGTATGGTGCCTCCGGACGATGACACCTTTTAATAATGATGTGCAATATTGAGAGATCCTCAGGACACGGCATGGTGTCTCCTGGCTATATGCCTTCGGACTATGGTACCTTCAGACAAGATGAAGATGTTTCGGCCCATGAAATGCGAAGATATGATTCTTGGTCATATGCGAAAATGTGACAAGACAAGTCTTAGTCTTGTGTAAGACGAGGGTAGTGCTTAGCCCTAAGTGAACATAGTATAGTGTTATGTCTTAGATAGCGTAGTGGAGATGGTATTTAATCATATGCAAAGAAAAGAAATTCTTAGCCTTATGCAATTAAGGAGGAAATTCTTATAATCATGCAAAAAGAGGAGACAACTCTTAGTCTCAATGCAAGGAAAGGCGGTACTTAACCTTATGCTATTAGGGAGGCAGTGCTTAACCTCATGCAAGAAAAGGAGACAATGCTTAGTCTCATGTAGGGAAAGGCAATGCTTAGCCTCATGCAATTAGGGAGCAATGCTTAGCATCATGCAAGAAGGGGAGACAATTCTTAGTCTCAATGCAAGGAAAAGCAATACTGAGCCTTATGCAATTTGGGAGGTACTACATAGCCTCATGAAAGAAGAGGAGATAATGCTTATTCTCATGCGGGGAAAGGCAGTGCTTAGCCTTATGTAATTAGGGAGGTAATGCTTATCTTTATGCAAGAAGAGTAGACAATGCTTAGTCTCAATGAATGTAAAGGCATTACTTAGCCTTATGCAGTTAGGGAGGCAGTGTTAGCCCCATGCGAGAAGAGGAGACAATGTTTAGTCTCATGCAGGAAAAGGCAGTGCTTAGCATTATGTAAGCAAAGAAAGACAATGATTAGCCTTATGCAAGGATGGAGGTAGACCTTAACCTCAGGCAAATGATGAGAAGGCAATGTGAAAGTAGAGTATTTCTTAGTTGGAGGTGTTTGCGCTATGTAAGTTATCGTCATGAAGGTAGTGACTTGATGTATCCGCAGATAATGTTGTCTTATCGTGCTTGCATCCAAAGAAAAATTGTGAGTTTTGTGGGGAAAGGTCGGTTCGTGCTTCTGACTCCTTACTCGACCTTTTCTCCTGTCTTGGGATCCTATTTGAGTTACCCTGGGTGACGTCTGGCCATCATAGAAACAAAGTTTTCGAAACATATGCATGCATTTGATAAATTGTGAAAAATATAGTTATTTGAAATATAGTGGTATGCGATATCAAATAAATTAGATGAACCGGTGATCGTGACATATATTAGAGACATTGCAACATACTTTCCTTAGAATTTTGAGGGTCCCCCTAAAAATTCTTCCCCAGTTTAAATGCTATACTTTTTTACTGTTCCACATATTACGAAGTTAGATGAACTTGCGATCTTTCCCCAATTTCTGATCACGGGGAAAATGAACATTTATTAAGATGTGATTGAAACCATATGGCTGCCTACGTATCCCCTCTTAAACAGGAATCAGGTTAAGCGTAGTTCAGTAACATCAAGCGGAGAAATATAAACAATCCCAAACATAGTATCTCTTGACTGTATCTGAGTTGATAGGTTTTGGCCAAATCTCTCCGTCCATTTCTGCAAGTATGAGTGCTCCTCCTGTTAGTACTCGATGAACCATGTAAGGGCCTTGCCAATTGGGTTAGAACTTCCCATTGGCTTCATCCTGATGTGGGGAGATCTGTTTTAGAACCAATTGCCTCGATGTGAATTTCCTTGGTCTGACCTTTTTGTTGAAAGCTTTGGACATTCTATTCTGGTAGAGATGACCGGGACATACCGCATTCATTCTCTTTCGATCAATGAGAGGCAGTTGTTCATAGCGGCTTTGTACCCATTCTGTATCACTGAGCTCAGCTTCTTGTATGATTCTTAGAGAAGAAGGGATTTCTACTTCGGCAGGAATAAGCACTTCTGTCGTAGACCAATAAACAGGGAGTTGCCCGATTGATGTGCAAACCGTGGTAGGATACCCGAGAAGAGCAAACAACAGCTTCTCGTTCCATTGCTTGTAGATATCTACTATTTTCCTTAGTATCCTCTTGATGTTATTATTGGCGGCTTCCACAACTCAATTCATTTGTGGCCTGTATGCTGTGAAATTCTTATGCTTGATCTTGAAAGTTTCACACATGGACTTTATTAGATCACTGTTGACATTGGCGGCATTGTCGGATTTTCTGCCAGATGATCTGACAATGTTTGCCCATTGACCGACTTCTAAGTTACATAGACGATGTCGAATTCGCTCAGCAATATCTGCCATTTTCTAACTTTTCCGTAGTCATGGGTTTCTGGAAGATATATTTTAGTGGGTCCATCCTTGATATGAGATATATGGTGTATGCAAAGAAATAATGCCTCAACTTTTGAGTTATCCATGTCAAACACAACAGGTGCGCCCTAGTAAAGAGTACCAGGCTCTGTAAGGTGTGAATTTCTTACTCAGATAATATATTGCATGTTGTTTTCTCCCAGAACGCAATAAAAAACCCCATCCAGCATAGAAAAATAAAGAATCAAAGGTCTCCCTAGTTCTGGTGGGACCAGAACAGTGCTTTAGATAAATACTCCTTGATTTTGTCGACGGCTTTCTAGCATACTTCAGTCTAGCTTGTTGCAACATCTTTCTTTAGAATTTTGAAGATGGGCTCACATATCACAATTGATTGTGCTATGAAATGGATGATGTAGTTGAGACGCCCTAAAAAGCTCAACACGTCTTCCTTACTTCTCCGAGGTGGAAAGTCCTGGATAACTTTGATCTTTGATGGGTCTAATTTAATCCCTCGCCGACTGACGATGAATCCTAGCAATTTTTCGACAGGTACTCCGAATGCACACTTTCTATATGATTTATACTTCTTCTGGATATGATGATGACGACATCCACATACACCTCTATTTTCTTGTGTATCATGTCGTGGAAAATGACTCGAGAAAGTATTTCAAAACAAAATACATACAAAACAATATACTGAAAATGTCTTAGATGCTAAAAATTGCTTTAAAAATAATTAATGCTAATTGCCATGCTACCCAGAAATTCGACAGGCCACAGATGGTGCAACGGTCCAATTCTTGAGAGCAACTCCTTTCTCGACGATCTGAATAGTAAGGTCTTCCTCCTCCTCCTCCTCCTCAACTTTTCCATGCAATCCATGTCTTCGTCATCTAGAAACAACATCCTTATACCAGCTAAAGCTTCATCTTCCTCAGACCCCCACATCATGTCAGCTTGATTAAATGTCTAGTGCTACTATGGTACCGGTTGTTCCAACAGTTAATAAGGATCGTTCCATGGTGGCGACCAATCCTTGTACTATTGCCAAGTATATTCGTACCCAAGCCCGAAAGTTGTACCATGACGCTTTGGTTGTAACAGTTTTGTGATCCCTTAGAGATTCTTGCCGAGACCATTTCCTAGTTCATACCTTATCCATAGCAGTATGCTTTCTATTTTGTTTCTCCACCATTTGTCATTTTCAATTGTGTGGACGTGCTCAATGTGATGGTATATTTTTTCACCTAGCTTCTTCTTGTTCTCGATGACTGGAACAGTCTGATTGGTATAGATGGGATTACTCTCGTCTCTATGGATGATAACCTCCTGGTGGTTTCATTCAAACTTCACATCTAGATTTTGAGTAGAAGCCACGGCACCAACGACATATATTCAGGGTCGTCCCAATAGTAGATTGTATATAGAAGTTATATCCAACACTTGAAACTCCACATCAAACTAGCTTGGTTACATTTGTAGGCTAAGGTTTATTTCTCCGATTGTGGCCTTTTGAGATCCATCAAACGCCTTCACATTCATACTTCCTGCTCGTATCTCGTGCAGGCCTTTACTCAACCCCTTCAGAGTAGTTAGTGGACATATATTGAGACTTGAACCCCCGTCTATCAGGACCCTGGCGATGAACTTATCCTCAAATTACACCGTGATATGTAGTGCCTTGTTGGGACTTATTCTTTCTGGTGGAAACTCATCTTCATGAAAAATGATTTTTTGGCTTTCCAGTATCTGCCCGACCATGTTGTCCATTTCCCCGATAGTGATGTTGGTGGGTAAATAAGCTTCACTCCACACCTTCATGAGGGAATTCTGGTGTGTCTTAGAGTTTTGCAGCAGTGATAAGATGGATATCTGAGCGGGAGTTTTGTTCATATAGTCAACCACAGAGTATTCTCTTGCTTGCACTTTTCTCCAACGGTCATCGGGTCCAGTTTCAATAACAGGCGCCTTAGATGCAGCTTATTTACTTGTTCCTCCCAAGTGCTCAAATGTATAAACCCTGCCAGTTCTAGTCATGCCTTGTGTTGCACATGTTTCATCCATTTTCGCTTTTCCTTTCCTTCTTGATTCTATAACATAATCCTAGGGTATAGCATTAGACTTATAAGATGGCGTGGGTGCTACCATCACAATCAAGGGTGTGGTCACCTCAACTTGAAACGATGTTGGTGTGGTTACCTCGACTTCAAATGGTTATTAGGTTTGTACCACAATGGGTGTGAGGGTGACTGGAGATGTTTTAGGATCATCCCCCTCCCGAATGAATCCAATTGGCCCCTACGGATCCCATTCTTCATCGTCTCTATCACATTCACTCCTGCACCTATGTGATCCGGAGAGGATTGTTATGAACATTGGGCACTAATTCTTTTGCTTGTATGATCTTGTTGTCAATCAGTGTCTGAATCTTGTCCTTTAAGGTGCGACACTCATCAATGGTATGGCCCTTCATGCCTGAGTGATAGGAACATGCCTTGTTTTGGTTAATCCACTAAGAAGAGTTTTCCATAGCAATGGCAGGGATGTGAGTGTCATAGCCAACAGTCTTTAGTCTCATACAATTGGTCTATGGGTTCAGCAATCCGGGTGGTCTGCGATCAAAGTTTTGTCTTGGTTTTTGGTTATTTTGGCGGGCGGGTGGTGGTGAGTGATAACATGCGGGTTGGTTTTATAGGTGTGGTAGCAGGCAGCAGATTGTAGGTCTCTTGAGGGTGAAGGCTGGTATGTGGGTGAAGGTGTTTGGTATGTGAGAGGGGACTTTAGACCTTGGGCTACCATCACAACACTTATCTCTTTTTTCTTCGAAATACCTCCTGATTGCAAGGCTTTATTTGTGGCCTGCAGTACTTCGAAATTTGTCACCATTCCACTCTTAATTCATTCTTCTATTCTTTCTCTCAACTTGATGATGTTAGAGAATTTATGGTTTTCAATAACCATCAGCCTTTCATAGTACTGCGCGTTTTGAGCTATGTCGAAAAACTTATTCATTTGTTCTTCTTCAAGTTCTGGTCTTACTTTCGTAGCTTCACACCTCTACCGAGTAGCATACTCGCGGAAAGTTTTTGTTGGTTTCTTCTTGAGATTTTGACTGTAGAAAACGTCTGGTGCATTTTCTGTGTTGAATCTGAATCTGTCCATGAAGTCTGACGCCATGCTCACCCAGTTAACGCACTTCTTCGGGTTCTGACTGATGTACCAAGACAAAGCATCTCCTGCGAGGCTTCACATGAACAACTTCATACGAATCCGTTCATCTTTTCCCACTCCTACAAGTTTGTCACAATGTGTCCTTAAATGTACCTTTAGATCACCAGTTCCAGAACATTTTGATTGGGAGGTGTGTAACCCTCGAGCAGTTCCACATCAGGTTGAATGCACAAATCCTCATAATTCAAACCTTCAATGCCTTTACCACCTTCGACGCTCTAAACTCTTCCAGTGAGCTTCTTGAGTTCTTCTTTCATGTTCTTGATGAGGAGGTCCTTCTCAGTTGATTTTGGTATATATAGGGTTTGTTTTGGGGTGTGGGGTAAAGTCCCCACATATATGGGATTGCTTTGATGAACTCCGGGAATCTGGGCATAAGGGTGGTCATTGGTTGTGTTTTGGGGATCAAAAGTAGGTTGTGGTGCATTCTGGGAAGTGTGGTAAGTGGTATTTTGCGGTTATTGAGTTGGGTGATGGTGGTGTTATTGAGGAGTAGGTACTGGTGGAGGGTTAAGGTTTTGAGGGGGGGGGGGGGGGGGGGGTTACTGGTGTTGTGCAGGAGGATTTGGTAGCGGGT
Source organism: Nicotiana undulata (assembly GCA_005239495.1). Taxonomy (NCBI): domain Eukaryota; kingdom Viridiplantae; phylum Streptophyta; class Magnoliopsida; order Solanales; family Solanaceae; genus Nicotiana; species Nicotiana undulata. The sequence continues at coordinate 77,620 of ML267768.1, forward strand.
TTTGTTTTTGTGTGTTTTGTGGTGGCGTTTGGTTCTGATATTTAGATTTTATTGGTTAATATCAGGGACGTGTAGGGTGAAGGAAAGGTTTTCCAAGTTCCAGACCTGCTCAAGTTCCCCTTGTAGCTCCAGGATTTTCTGTACCAGGCGTAAGACCAATTGGTTTTGTGACGGAGTGCTTCGGCCATCTGAAGTTTCAATGTTTTCTGCATTGTCTTTTCTGATACCGCTTAAATCATCAATTTTCCTTTCTATTTGCTTATTCCTTTATGATCACTTGGAGGAGGAGGAGGTGTAGGACCTCTGGATCTAGTGTGATATGCGGATAATGCCAGTATACACGAATTAACCATGGGGAATGGGAATAATCAAAAGAAAGAAAAACAAACAAAAGGTAACAAAGTCAGTAAGGATATTGGAAGAATGCTCGCAGTATTATATATGTTTTGCAAAATCACGTAATAAATCGTGTCCTAATTTGGGGGACCTCGTTGTGCCCGAGGTAGGCCTAAGCGACACATAGACTTGGAGAAAATTGATGCCAATAATTGCGTCATTTCATTAATGCGAAAATGAATCAAATCCTTACTAAATCGACAATAATAAGAAAGTTACTAATGGAATTTGCTTATTACAATAGAAATCCAAAATTAATAGAAATCAGTAAAGAACATCATTTCCTTATCTACTTGGCCCTAGCAGGACCTTCCCCGTGCTTGGCTCTCTTAGCTCCATCAATCATGTTTCCCAGGTCGCGCATATCAAACATTAGGTAAGCCTTTGCTAGATGCCCTCCCTAATTCCCATCCGTGTTCTGACAATCTGAGAGTCTCTTCCTCATCTTTCCCTCAAGCTCCATCAACCCTTGCTACAAATATTCCAATCTCTTTGTTGATTTAGTAGCAATTTCCCTAAATCCACTTTGTGTTGTTCCAGATGCCTAGCTTCATACTCGAAGACCTTTTTGCGTAACATCATATACTTGACGTGTGCTTCAGTAGTGTCATGTATGATCCTGTTTTTCAGATTAATTCCCGGCTTGACGTCTCCTGCTATATCATCTACCAACCATGATGGGTAGAAGTACACATGGCCGACAAGGTACCTGTCTGGCTCAATAGCATCCTTTTCCAGAATGACCCTCTGGTTCCGCATATGTTGTGCCTCGAACTTGAATGGAATGACGTCTCCTTTAAAATCTGCTTTGTACTGGATTATGTTGGAAACCCGAGGTATAACATGATTTTTTCACACTTGTATGATTACTCTTGTGGGAGCATAAGGATAGATTACCCTCAACCCGATCAGTACCAGATGAGTAGTCTCTTTTGATCTGATGATGAACTCGCTGCTAGGAAACCATTCAAACATCCAGTGTACCTGCTTGTCTGTCAGAATGCTGAAGAAATGTACCCAACTCACAGCATTTCCAGGGAGTGCAATCATGTCTAGGATAAATGTCATCTTCTTTGGGTGATGGTAAGTTATGTAGTCATTCAACGGACGACGCATAAGCTCTTGGCGATATTCTCCCTCTGAATTCTAACAACCAGACTTGCAGTAACAAATTACAACCTTTGAAGTGCCCGAATCAATGTTTGCACCGATCTAGAGCGCGGTACATTTCAGTTAAGATCATGGGGATGATAGTATAGGTTTGTCCCTCGATCCATTCCATCAGTGTCGTGGCGACCATGGCTAGACGAGTGTGGATACTTCCACATTTCATTGGAAATATCAACAACCCCAAGAAGCAGACAATGAACACATAAACTTGACGGTGCGTCCAACCCAAAGAAGTAATGAAGAGTTCATCATGACGAACGTGATACGACTTGGTGTGCGCATAACGCTCATAAAGGAATTCTAATGGGATGTATGACTTCTTCAAAAAAAAGCAACTCATCATTTTTCTTGAAACCTAGCATTTTTAGAAAACTGGGAGGGGTGCGATTCTCTGGCACTAATAACCTTGGACTATCCTATGGCAGCTTAGCGAAGCCTCATATTTCTTCTAGGAGAGGATTCATTTCTATGTCACCAAAGCGGAAGACAACCCTTTTCTCATCCCAAAACATGGTAGCGGCCTCAATCAATCCCCTATCTGGTCGGATGTCTAGCAAGGACGGAAAGTTACCAAGGACCCTTCTAACATGATTCTTGTCGCGAGGGGCGAGATTTTTCCACCAATCAAGCATCAGAGGTGGGATGTTTTGGACCATGCCGAACCTGGGACTTCATGCTTCATTTCTGCAACCAAATAAAGTTAGCCCTTTCCCCCTCAAGATATGGCTATTAACACAGTAACGATCAACATATTGGCACATTTTCTCCAAGTAATGCAAATAACATGGTAGTGTCCATTGGGATTGTTGAAATCCCATCGGACTTTGGACAAGGCTTATCTTAGCGAGCTAATACGTTAACAACGGCATAGCCTATACTAGATTTAACATGATGCATGTACATTTGATATTGGAGTAAGGTTTCTAGAATGGTCTAGACCGGTACTCTCAAGAAGACAACTTGCGTGAGAAAGGCACGGGACCGTCGACTGCACCACTGATCGACTAGTCTACCATAAATAAGCCTTTCCGATATTAAAAAGGGTAATTTTGAAAAAGTGCGGACAACTCATCAAGTGCAGCTATGTTGATAATTAGCAAGAGTGAAGCATGATTTATGCAGAGATAATAACATGTTGCCAAGTATTCGCATGATAAATATGTAAAAGCAGTAAATATAGTGATAAGGTAAAACATGAAAAACATAATAAAGAAAGACAAATGAAGAAGTTATTTCGTGGAATATATACGAGAAAGAAAGTAAGGGAGTAGGGATGAGAGAGGCATGATATAGCAGTCTTTAAATAAAATAAAGAGCAGACGTAGAAAACAATGGTGAACGGGCAAGGGGTGCACATTTATAACAAATTTTTAAAAATAGAGGTAGGGAAGGGAATGGCTGTGCATGTTATAACAAATTTAAAAATATAAAGGTGGATAAGGGAAGGGATGTGCATTTATAACAAAGAAAATAATCCACATAAGCCAAGTTCATTATGGTAAGAGCCTGAGTGTAAATCTCCAGCAGAGCCGACATGCTATCGCGTCCCATTTTCTCGTGAAAGAGGGCTTTGACATGTTACAACTCCTTTGGATGAAGATAGGGTGTTCAAAGAATTGAAGAGTCACCACCTAACAGTTTTTAAGGTACGTTAGGGCACCTATCATGCAGATAAATCTGTTTGACTAGTCAGCGCCACCAAAGATCAGGTAAGGGCTCAAATTACCTCAAAGAGAAGATGTTAGGCACTCTTCTAGGTCTACAACAGTGGGTCCCGGCCGAACTTAAGACTATGTGGATTACAGTAAGGCAATATAAACAAAGAGAGTAAGGATCAAAGAAATTTATTGCAACATAATGAGAAATAAGGATTAAAAGGTTACAACTATTAGGTTTATATCAGATGACTAAACGTATAAAGAAGTAATAAAGAGGGGGGGGGGAGTTCTAAGTTTTTTAGCCTAAAGGATCACCCCGTGCAACATAAATAATACTTTGTAACTCCCTTGAAGTAGGGAGTTACTCATATTATTCAGCAGGCATATACTATCATCTCCTGCTACCCAATTATTATGTTAACATTGTTTACCTAAAAGTGCTCTAATCCAATTCTAAGTCGTACCCTATGCGTGCACTACCCGTCCCATGCCTATGCTCCAGGAAGCATTTGGACCTCTATTTGGGTGGTTCTAGACTTTACTTAGGCTGCTCAAAATGTTAAAAATCTAGGCGACATACAAAACACGTAAGACTTCATGTTAATGCAGTTAAGGTCTCACGTTAGACTCCGCACTTAGACAACAAAATGCACGCAATGGACGGTGAAAATTATAAACCTTAAGACTTATAGACATGCTTTCTAATTGCTTTATGCCGTAAGGGACAGTGAAAATTATTGGAAATGCTCAAAATTATTCAGCTTTCTAGTAGTGGTGTGGCTAAGTAATAATACAACGTTTGAAGAGTTCAGCATTAACACCTTAGAGCGAGAAATTATACCCTATAGGCAGGATTTCTAGAGATTGGCGATTGGCGATTGACACTGATTTTTTATACTTAGCCCTTATAGGCATGTTTTCTAGGCGAGCAGTATGATAACAATAACAAATTAACCAATTAGAGTCCTATAGGCATGATTTCTTGATGAAGATCCATAGAACGTAAGCTAGTATGATCCTATAGGCATGGTATCTACTGAATATGATGCAGTTATGCAATTGAAAGAATGGTTATTGATATTTTTTTCCTATAGGCATCTTGTCTAGTGACACATACCAGAAAACATAGGAATAAATAAAGCACTTATGCTTTGATAGTAGACAAGTTGTGTGAGTGTGTGATTCTCCTAATGGCATGATTTCTACCAGTGTACATGGAAATTGAATAGCATATATGGCAGGTTGGATAAAATAATGAGTAGATCATACAAACCCTATATGCATGTTTTCTACCCTTTCATGCAGACATTAAAGTATACCCGTTTCTCATATTTCACTAACACACCAATTGTTTATTACAAAGTTATTATAGACCAAATGAGGAATACAAATATAAATATTATATAAGAAGCTATAGTGGGACTACAACAAGCCCAAAAGATACCTAGTATCAACTGGGCCTTCAACAGACTCCTCTTCGCACATAGCATGCCTAGATCCAAACAGGAGTGTGCCTATCAGCACAAGCCTAAAAGTTATAGAGGAACTCATACCAAATCCAAACAATCACAAATTGACCGTATTACCCAAATTTACAACCCAATTTGCAAATAATATAAGGAAAATTAAACGCCGGAGATAAACTCAGATTTCAGCAACAAAAGAGAGTGATCAAAGAACCTCAAATCCTAGTGTGTCAGAGTTCACAAGGGTCTCAATGGACCCCGAGAAGTGCTCACACAAGGGAGGTTAATAAAGAGAGTTTTGGTGGCCTTCGCTTTCAGCCGTCCAAAGGTGATAGGTTCAGAATAATATAGGTAACAAATAAGAGTGAAAGAATAGTGATAAGGGACAAAATTTGGTGAGATGCACTTTTATTTTAGAAAGAAGACATAGAAAAGTTGCCTAAAACACATAACATGCTAGTTAAGAGGGTCAACAAGACTTAGAGGCAGGTTTCTATTATAGATTTAACACTTAGCAAGAAGTAACATATTGAGCAGAAAACACATTAAGAGAGTTAGAGGAGAATGATTTTTTTTCCTGAGAATACAAGATTAGCATACAAAAGTGCATAATACCAAACGAGTCTAAGTAAACTACTAACTTAAAAGGTTTAAAGCCTAAGGGTCAAAATCATGATGAATATCCATCACAACACATGCAAATTTATCACTAAGACAAATTGTCTCAAACATTGTAAGGAAACACATATTAAGATAGCCACTTTAAAGGTCCCAAATAATTATTAAGGATATAGAATCAAGAAAAACAAAGACATGCTGAGTGGCACAATAGCAGGGGAGAAAGTCATAGTTAATAGTGAAGGTCTTGATACAGATTGGAATACATTAGTGATGCGAGTCAGTCGTTACAGGAATTCATAACAGAGTAGAAAGAAAGCACATGTCAAACAGCAAATATAAACATTCAGGTGCCAAAACATTAGGCTAAAGGAACTTAAGAGGGTCTAAATTATTCAAGTGAAGCATATTCAAATAACATCTCTCGAAACTGGAAATTTTAGAAAAAAGTGAAATGCTAAGGAGTTTCAGATCATAGAACAGGTTCAAAGCTAGCAAAGTTACACACGGAGATGGTCTAAGAATATATTAGGTCATGAAATTCAGAGGCATGAATATGCAGGACACAAACACAGAAGAATGAAATCGTAAAGCTAAGAGTCTTACCAGTTATTAGTTGATTAAACAGACAACAAGAAATAACAAATTTCACAGTGCTCTCAATGTCAATAAAGTGCAAGAACCCAAATTCTTAGTGCGTCAAAGTTCCCAAGGGCTTCAAATGAACCTCGGGCAGTGCTCGCACCAAGAAAAGTTTAAAATCGAATTCCGGTTGCCTTGGCTTTCAGCCGGCCAAGAACTAGAGTATAGAAAAAGAGAATAAGAGCACATAATAATAATAACTTTGATTTTTTAGTGAATCCCTGGTGAAAAAGTCTGTCTCAAAGGTGAATGGGCATGGATTTATATAGTATTTAAATCAAGCGAGTATATAAGGAAAGAAATCAATCAAACATGAACAAAGAAAGGAAAAACATACATGCAATCATAAAATAACCAGTAAAGGAAAGAAATAGAAAATCAAAACCTAATTAGAGTTCAACGTTTGAAAATATGTCTATTGGTATATGAAATAAACAATTCTTCCATGTATATGGACGAAATATTATCCAGATCTTAGCGATTGAAGTTAAACGGCCCGAATCTAAGAGTTGGTACTTATCAAGTTTAGGCAAGTACTAAGTGACTCCATAGTCTTGCAAATAACACTGAGGTAACACATAAAAGGCAAGAAAATCGTGGAAGGAATCCATCATTGAGACAGATTCAGAGAAGTTTGAGAGGGCGCTAGGGTTTCGGTGGGAGGGAGGGGTGTTTGAGGGCGGCTGACGAACAAAAATGGGGATTAGGGTTTGGGTGAGGGGATATAAGGATAATGGGGGGGGGGGGGGGGGGGGAGTGTTGTGGGTTGTTGATCACTTTTGATCAACGGATGGGATTTAAGAAGAGCTGGTTTCATGTTTTTTATAGGACTGGGTTGGGGATGAAAGGGGCGTTTGGATTGGGCTTAGGGATTGGGTCAGGGATTTGGGGCTTGTATGGTACGAAATTAATCCCCAATTTGGGCCAAATTTGATGGATAATCTACACGGTATGCCCATTGAAAATATCAGTTTACACCATATACAATTAAAATATATTTTTACTCTATATACATGCTTTATAAATTTATTTTACCAGGTATACCTACTATATTCTAAAATATAATACTGTGTATTTGAAATTAGAATATTGTGAGATATTTGGTTTGGATATTGTATTCCAAATTAGAATATTGTAGCATCTTTATTTGGAATATTGCATTCCAAATTAAAAAATTATCATATGATTGGTTTCGATACTGTATTTCAAACTAGAATATTATAGTATATTTGATTTGAATATTATACTCCAAACTAGAATATTATGTGATATATTTTAGAATATTTGGAGGTATAGCATGTAATATTTTTTGGATATTTTGCCTAATTTTAGAACTTAGGTATATCATGAAAGTGGGTTTTACAAATGGGTATATCATGTAACTTCCCCTTTTAAAACAGGGGATTAAAGAAAAAATAATTTAATAAAATAATTAAATAAATTATAGAAAATGCTATTTATGAAAATTAATATTTTAAAACAATAAGATAAGATTATAAATATGTAAGATATTATTTTAACCTTGAATAAAATGACAAATGCAATAAAGTTGTAAAATATAGGCTATTATTGCAAGTTTGTGCAAGTGGCCTAAAAATACTAATGTAAGTATATAAAAATAAAGTAAAATATTTGAAACATGTATTATGGATTCAAATAATAAATTTAGGTAATTATGTCATCACAAAATAATTAGAGCGAGTAATTAATAAATATTCAAGTAATTTAAATGCAAGAAAATTAATTTTAAAGATTTAAAAATATGGAAAATTATACAAAATGCTTGTTTATATTTTGTAAACTAAATAATGATACAAAAATGATATTTTGAAAGTATATATATGTTGAGAAAATATGAGGGAACAATTGGGTATCAACATTCCTTGATTATTGTTGTTATGCCAATTTCCTTTATTGTTGCCACCACTCCAGTTTCCTTGATTGTTGTTGTATGTCAATTCCCCCAGTTGTTAGAATTCCAATTTCCTTGATTTTTTTGAGGTCGCCATTGTTGTTGGTTTGGGCCTTGGAAGTTGTTTCCTTGCTCTTGAAAGTTGTTCACATATTGCACCCCCCTTTCTTGATCATTGTAAGAATCATCTTGATCAAAACTACTATCCTCTTGCACATAGTTGTCTACTCGATGTTGCACTTGTGGACCCTTAGTTCTCCTTTTGTTCACCACCATGTTCACTCCCTCCATGGAATTAAATTGCTTAGGATGTTGCACTTGTTGAACTTGTGCCTTTGCAAGTTGGTTCATGATGGTGGTCAATTCGGCAATGGCTTGCCCATGCAACTCTTTGTGAAGGTGGATCATGTTGGGATCACCTTGTGGAACATTAGCCCAGGATTTCCATGCCAATGATGTTTCCACCATTTCATCTAAAATCTTACATGCCTCTGCATAAGGCGTAGTCATGAAATTTCCACCAGCAAGGTTATTCACTATACATTGGTTGGTTGGGTATATCCCACGATAGAAAGTTTATTGAATCATGTTGTCTTTCATATCGTTGTTGGGACATTCCTTAACCATTGTTCTATAGCGTTCCCATATCTCGTGTAGTGGTTCATTTGGATCGTGCTTGAATGACAAAATCTCATTTCAGATGTAGCGATGTGCCTTGGAGAGAAGAACTTAGAAATAAACTTTTCCGCCAACTCATCCCAAGTGTCCATGGAATGGTTCGACAAACGTTCCAACAATCCAAATCATTCCTCCGTAGAGAGAAGAGAAAAAGCCTTAGCCTCAATGCATCCTCGGAGACATTTGTTTGTTTGCTCCACAAACTCCTTCAAATGTTTGTATGCATTTTGACTTGCAGCACCGGTGAAGAAACCTCATTTTCCTATCAAGTGAGCATCACATTGGTTATTTAAAAGTTGCCCGCCCTAATATGGGGAGGGATTATTGCACTGGCGTACCCTTCATTGGGTAACACCCGGTGTGGAGGAGCTCATGGTGGATGGCGGTGGAGCCGATGCAGTGTCATGAGGCACTCAGCCTCTTCTATTAGATTGAGGTTCAAGAGGAACCTCATCAACTTTCTCATCCTTGAGGTCCAAATCCCCCAAAGCAATATTTTCGAGCTCATTGTTCGCCATGGTTGTACCTACGGTTTCTCAAACAAGTTAGTAACACGAAAGGAAAAGAAGATATTCCTAAAACACACCCAAATATAAAACTAGCACCGCTTTTAACTCCCCGGTAACGACGCCAAAAATTGATCACATCCAAAGCACACCTTAAAAGAGATATGAAAAGGTTGTTTGCAATAGTAGAAATCCAACTAAGAGTCGGGGTGGAATCCATAGGGATCTAAGATGGGGGTAAGGGTTATATATATCAATGTGAGTTATTGGATTATCCAAATTGCACTCAAAAATTTGTTTCTAATTCTAATTTTACTCTATTGATTGCAGCATAAGGGAAGAAGACTAGAGAAAATTGTTCTTAAGGTTTTTCTAATTGAATAAAAAGCCTAGGACTGTGACCATTACCTAGGTGTTTTCCTAATGGAATAAACACTTTAATGTTTGTTCTATTGATTGGGGTGTATTATAGCTATCAACTCTAATCACCCACTCAATACCTCTGAGTCAGAGAGTGGTTTTGCCCAGTTTGGCTTTCTCACGACCAAATGGGTATCACCCAAAACAGTTGATAAAAGCTCAAGTCGGGTCATTTATATCTCTAGGTTGAACCAATTAATTGGGTTAATCAATCTCTCGATTGACCCAATTCTTTGTTAGCTAAGTTATCCTAGACTAGGTTTCTCTTTCTCAAGTAGAGACTAAGTCAAATAGGCATGGACTAATGTTTGCAACAATTAATTCCACAATTAAACCATAAACTAAGATAAATAATAAATACCCAATCATAAACAAGCACTAAATTAGATACCCATAAAGTTTACACACTAGGGTTGGGTCACAACCCTAGTATAAATCTAGCTACTGAAATTGGGTTTGAGGAAAATAGAGAAGAAAAACTAATTAAACACATAATGGAAGCTTAGAATAATTAAGTCTATTGTAAATACACCAAAGCAGCGTAAAACTTCCTAGAGTAGTAAAGAAAAATGGCTATAGCAACTTCAGAGGCTCAACCTTGACCTAATTTAATGAAACTCGTCTATTTATACAAGGCTGAAAATCTCAGATAAAAATGCCCCTCAGGAGGTTCTGCGGCCGCACAATTCCATGTGTGGTCCATAGATTTCTTCATCTCGCAGGAGCTGGAGTTTTGTGGCCACACAATTCTGAACTGGGGTCGCGAGGCATTCTTCTATGGCCACACATTTCTTGAATGCGGCCACAAGGCAACTCTTTTGTGGTCCGCAAATTTAGGACTGCGGCTGCAAGGCACTCCTTTGCAGCTGCACAAATCTTGTGCGGTCCGCAATTCACTGAGGATATGGGCTTTGTTTTCTTGCATACTCTCTTATCTTCGACTCTTAGCCCAGCTTTGCGGCTGCACAATTCATGTGCGGTCCGCAATTTGTGCTAATATCTACTATATTTTCCTTTATTGTTTGCAGCCGCAATTGGAATTCTACAGTCCGCAATTTCTTCTACGGACCACATATTTGTGCTCCTGCGCCTTTTACTGCATTTTGCTTCAGACTACTCCTTTTTTAGTCGGAGTTCATCTCGGGAGACCAACTTCCAGCATTCCTGCAGTTTTGCATAATTTTCCTTAGTTTGGGGAACACAACTCAATGCTTTTAGACTAAAACTAAAGTTGAGCGCTAATAAGTGATCAAAATCCCCACTTATCACAGAACACCTACGTAAATAAAATTGTGCTAGTATATTTAAAGCAACAATAATAATAGAGAACGGTAACTTACAAACGTCGAGGAGACATGCAAAAAGGCGGCAAATATAAAATATGCGACAAGTATGAAATCACGAAATAGCCAAGTAAATCATCAACCTAAGAAATCACATAAACCATTGGTATGAAAATAACACAACATCACTCTTAACAATTTACTCTCATATTACAATGCACTAATGAATAAATGAGATAAATTGCACGGCATCACCCTTCGTGTTTTTACTCTCTACCTCACCATGTAATAATGAATAAATGAGACAAATGGAACGCATCACCTTTCGTGATTTTACCCTTGTCCTCACCATGTATTGATGATAATATTTATTCGAGTAATAAGTAATACAGATAATGTAATTAACGTCAAATATTATGCCAAGATGCCATACTTCAACTCCCAGAATATTTATGAATTGTAAAAGGTCAATGATTACGATACCAATAATCAAAGAAATAATAATATTACCTCAGCATGGATATCATAATTAACAAAGCAATAAAATACAAGGAAACAAGTTGCACTCGCATTTTAACCCATTAACAACGTACAAGTACTATTCACATCACATATACGTGGTTCCCATACATAAAACACGTAGCAAATAGACTAAAAATTCCCAATCCCTAAAGTCAATGTTAACCACGACACTTACTGTAACGACCCGACCGGTCATTTTGAGATCGAGCGCGTCGTTCAGCAGTTGGGAGTCACGAACAACTTCATTTCAGGTATATTGACTTGTGCATATGGTCGGAATTGAAATTCACGAAGATCGGAGTTGAAATTAAAGGAAAATTCTCATTTCAGAAGTCTTAAGTTGAAGAAATCGATTAGGGCTGGGATTTTGAGTAAACGACCTCAAAATCAGGATCCGAAGGTTCCAGCAGGTTCGTATGATGATTTCGGACTTGGGCGTATGTCCGGAATGGGTTTTGGATAAGTTCAGCGTATATTGTGGAAAGTAAGTATTTTAAGGAAATTTCCTAAGTTTGACTTGAAGTACATTTTAATGATATTGATTTCCGTTTGGGATTCCGAGTCTGGGAATAGCTCCGTATAGTGATTCTGTAGTTGGGAGCGCGATCGAAGTGAATTCGGATATCCGGAAGTCAATTTAAGATCATTTGGCTAAAGATAGAAAACTGAAGGTTTTTGAAGAATTCGACCGGAAATGGAAATTTTGATATCAGGGTCGGAATGCGATTCCGGAAGTTGGAGCAGGTCCATAATGTCGAATATGACTGGTGTGCAAAATTTGAGATCAATCGGACGTGATTTGATAGGTTTCAGCGTCAGATGTGAAAGTTAGAAATTTCAAAGTTCATAGAGTTGGATTTTAGTGCGATTCGTGATTTCGGCGTTGTTTGATGTGATTTAAAGCCTCGAGCGAGTTCGTGGAGTGTTATGGGACTGAGTCATGTGATTTGGACAGGGTCCGGGGGGCCTCGGGTGTGTTTCGGGGTGGTTTCAGGGCATTTCGGAGTGAATTTGATGTTGCTAATTTCTGGCGCTGCTGGTGTTCTATGCGATTGCAGGCTTAGCTGTGCGATCGCGAAGAAAAAAGGTGAAGGGGGTGAGTTTGGCTTATGCGATCACGGTACCTTTTGTGCGATCGCGGAGAAGGATTTAAGGGGACTGGGCTTTTGGCCTATGCGATCACGGAAGTGCAATGCGATCGCGGATGGGAAGGCTGGGCGGTTTGTGCGATTGCGGGCGGTGTGTGCGATCGCGGAGGGAGGCAGTAGGTGACCTGTGCGATCGCTGGCAAGATGATGCGATCGCATAGGTGTTGGTTCTGGGCAGTGTTGATTTAAAACGGAATTTTGGCATTTCTCTCTCATTTTTCAAAGCCATGGGCGATTTTTGGAGAGCTTCAAGAGAGGAGTTTCGTCATCTATGTTAAGGTAAGTTACTCCTAATCATTTCAAGTTAGATACAATATTATTACATGGATTAGAACATGAAAATTAGGGACAATTTTAGGAAAATTTGGAAGAAACCTAGAATTTGGAAATTTGGATTTTAGCCACGAATTTAGCATGAATAATTGAGTAAAATGTGTTATTGAAATAGTAAAGCTTCGGGTAGGGATTTTCATCAACAAATTTCGAGGTCCGGGCACGTGGGCCCGAGGGCATTTTGGTCATTTCATAGAGTCAGGCTGAGGAACTTTGTAATTTGAATTGGCTATGATCTATTGAGTATATTTTAATTGAATTATCGTTATTTGGATAGTTTGGGAGCGTTGCGCATCCTTTTTAGTCGTCGTAGAGGCTTGGAAGCCAGTAATGAATCTTCGGAGTGAGGTGAGTCTCCTTTCCAAACTTGTAAGGGGGAAATGTCCCTGTAGGTTCCTTGTTTGCTATGTGTACATGTTGAGGGGGCCGCGTACGTACCAAGTGAGGAGAGTCCGTACGTGGCGACTATATTGCTATGTCGGGTAGCCGTAGGACCCACGAGCATGCGATTTCATGCCTTATTTGAACCATTGTATGTATTATAATTTGTTTTTATTGTTGAAATGACATGGGAGAGGTAAAAATATGATGAGGTAAATCTTAATTGGCTATCAGTGGTATGATATTGACACAATCCTGTTGAGTTCACGGTCGAGTTAGTACCTGTATGTACCTATATTTAAATACTATTATTATTATCGAGTAAGCACACGAGTCACAGGTATGATTCGCGATTGTGGGGAGCTTATTATTATTATCGAGCCAGCACACGAGTCGCAGGTATGATTCGTGATCGTGGGGAGCTTATTATTGTTATCGAGTCAGCACACGAGTCGCGGGTATGATTCGCGATCGTGAGGAGCTTATTATTATTATCGAGTCAGCACACGAGTCGCAGGTATGATTCGCGATCGTGGGGAGCTTATTACTATCGAGTCAGCACACGAGTCACATGTATGATTCGCGATCGTGGGGAGCTTATGACCTCAGTCCTTATGACCCGCCTTATGACTCCAGCGGGTTGTCTTGTCCGTGTCGGTATATGTACACTTGAGTTTGATTCACATATGACAGTATTGGCAAGGTATTATTGAATAAGAGGAATTGGTACTTGGTGCTCTTACTTGTGTTACATTATGTGTTCATATACTTGCTGCTTACTTTTTCGCATGCCTATTGCTTTAGCCTTATCTCATTCTATATTACGCTGTTGGACCTTAGTGAGTATCTAGTCGACCTCTCGTCACTAGTTCTTCGAGTTTATACGGGATACTCACTGGGTACATATATGTATATGTACTCATGCTACACTTTCTGTGCATTTTGTTGCACAAGTACCTTTATAGTACAATGATCGATTTAGGGACTTATACGGGCTGCATTCATCCAGAGGCGTTCCACAGCTGCCGGAGTCTCCCTTCTGTGTAGTTGCATTTTATATCTATTGCCTTTGTCCCATTTATTTCTCGGACAAGAGTTGTATAATTGTATAAATTCTTAGAAACTGCTCATGTACTTATGTCACCGGGTTCTGGGGATGTGTTGAGTTTTGTTTTATTGAATTAAAGGCACCTTCCGTCGTATTTAAATCAACAACAGTTTATTTATTTGATTGTGAAATGAAATAAAGGCAACGATTTCGAAATTTTTTAACAGAAAGGTATTTGTAGGAATTAGGAATTGGCTTGCCTGACAGTGGTGTCCGACTCCATCACAACCCATAGGTTTTGGGTCGTGACAAAGTGGTATCAGAGCTCTAGGTTCCCGTAGGTTTCACGAGTCATGAGCAAGTCTAGTAGAGTCTTGCGGATCGGTACGGAGACGTCTGTACTTATCTTCGAGAGGCTACAGGGTTGTTAGGAGTACTTCCCTTCTTGATTCCTCATCGTGCGACCTGATTCCTCTAAGGCTTATGCCTATGCTTCCTCCTACTCAATCTTACGCGTCGCGAAGCACTTGTTATGAATCGGGAATTTGAGGGGTTGTGATGATGTTACAGATATGGTGCGTGAAGTCTTCCATGCGTAGTCGTTTAGGCTGTTGTTGTTGCCCTGCAAGAAGAATATTATGCTGCTTCAGTTTAGTGGTTGTGTTTCTGAGAACTTTGAGGGTGTGCTCAGATTGTTATGGTGTTTTCGATTGGTTATGGCGCGATGTTGATATGTGGATAGAACGTTTGCCCATATGTTGGGTTGATGAACAATTTGAATGGAGGTCTTCTCAAAGTGTGATTTCGAGATTTCAGTATTTTTGTTCCGGCGTAGGAAAAGCATTTGGAGTGTAAATGATCAGGTCTTGGGCTGATAAAATAGTAAGGATTGGTGTTTTCAAGTGAGGTGAAGTGCTCACCTGTAATAAGTTATCATCGCCTTTGATCAAATGGAATGTGTTAAGTTCGCCGACGTTATAGCTATTCAGATGCGTTGGGTTGGAGTGTTGTGAATTAGTGTTGAAGAAGTGGCCGTCGGAGGTCGTGGGGTGATGTGGTTCCGTATTGAATAAGCACTTTTAATGAAGGCGGATCGAGGAAGATGATCTTCGTAAAGATTTAAAGTTCTGGGGATCTACCGGTTTAAGAGCTACGGAGAATGGTATTGAATTGAGGCAGCAAGTGGACAACATTCGACGGAGGAAGATATGTGAGAAGTGTTGGGCGGTGGTGTCAATTCTAAAAGATCAGGTGTAAGGAGAGGAAGTCAGGTAGCGCTTGAGGGAATAAGTTGGGCCAAGTGGGAGAGCGGCAGCATAGTGGCAAATCAGAAGATGTAGTAATGCAGTTAGTAGGTGTCCAGGAGGAGCGGACGGACTGGTAAAGCTGGTGAATTAGAGAAGGCTTAAGATGGGGTGTTGATGTCATAGGGGGTGTAGCGCAGTATTGTCGGACGGTGTCAGTTGGTGATCTCTGCAGGTGGGTTATTTCTAGGTATAGGTTAGCAGGTATTTCTGGGAATAGGTTAATGGGTAGTCCTAGGTGTAGGGTAGCATGTATTTTTGGGAATAGGTTAGTGGGTATTTCTAGGAATAGGTTAGCAGGTATTTCTGGGCATAGGTTAGCGGGTATTTCTGTGTATAGGATAGTGGTAGTATGATTAGTAGTTCTCTATAAGGAATCATAGCGGCGATTGGTTAGGAGGCAGAATGGGCTAATGATGCTAGGGATTATTTTTGGGTATCTGGGGAATGCTAAATTCGGAAGGGCTGACAGATTGGTTGAGCAAGGTCATGCTAGTAAGGGATGAAGGATCCTAGCATGGGTCTAGAGTGATATAAGGGGTAGCTTCGGGCTAAGTGAGGGAGTCCCACCACCTGCAGTTGGGTTGTAGGGGTTGTGTCCTCATGGAGTTGCAGATTGTCGGCATATTGGTAAGTTGTTACAGCAAAGGGAAAGGAGTAAAGCGGTGATTGAGCATGGCATTCGATAAATATGTGTGAAGTTTGTCCTGTTGGACCAGGGCTAGGCTTTGGGAAAAATTAAGAATTCGTGCTTAAGGAATAGGCAAGTTGTAAGGGTAGCGACTCAGTCATGTGCTTCGCTGAAAGGGTGTTTATGTGCTAGGAGATCCTTGGAGTTGATTGTAATCGGGGCAGCCAGAGTGGGTGACTCTCAGCAGTGATCCTACTGAATTCGAAAGTTTGAAACTTTGGTGTGTAAGGGTTTCAGGCAGCAGTATGATTAAGAATCGAGCTTTTGCAGTATAATCTCTGAGGAGAAGGAGACTAGTTGGAGTGTTCTATGTTATTTCAACACGCAGGATAGTGTTGGAAGAGTGAGAGAAATAAACTCCGAGTTGTAGAAAGATTTTCAGGAGGTTGTGAGACGGGTGGCGGAGTTTAGGCAGCATGGTCTCATGAATCAAGGTCACTCGGGACGAGTGAAGGTTGAGTTGCTATGAGTTGAAAGGAGATACTAATATATTTGAGGCAATTAAAAGATGGTTAAGAGAAGATGGATTGGATAGCCATGAGGAAACGGTGCCTGTTCGGTAGTGATCAGTTCCTTCTGTATGATTGGGCATGTGTATGGTTTGTACAGATGTGTGTGGGGCTTGTCGGCCATCGTAATGGATTTCAGTCAGAAGCATTCAAATGATGTGGCCTGTCAGGTGTAGGCGGATCCCGGAAGGTTAGGGTTGTTCAGTCCAATACTTAAGGATTTGTATGTATTGTGAGGGTGAGAACTCACTTGTATGTTGCTATGGTTTTCATGAATTGAGGCAAGTGAAAGATTTCTATATGTGGTGAAGTGTTCACCCTATTAGTGGTTCAGGAGTTAGGACGGAATTCATGTGCCATCCTTTATCAGCATGTTAGGTGCAGTAAGCAGTATGTAATTGGAATTAAGAATCGAGATTGCAGTTTTTGTTGACAAGGATGTCATGAGCTCGGATGAGCAAGGAAACTGATGTTGTCTTCAATGTCACCTGAGTCTGGTTGTTGGTGAACGAGGCTTTGTATCCTAGTTACGGGTCCTTGAATTGTTTTACAACCTTAGGGTGGTCGGTAGTATGGATGTGTATACTGGCTACCTGTGTGAAAAGTCGTGGGAGCGTGACCATGGGAAGATTATGTAAGTGTGACTTGTAGTCACCTGATTGATTGAAGATTTTGACCAAGTATAAGGAAATGCAATATTGCTTCATTGAGAATATGCCTTAAAGGCATTTGGTCAAGTTGGTTGTGGGTTGTGGGGTGTTTGTCCCTACTATGACGATCGCTCTTGTGTATTATGAGAAGGGTTATTGCGGACCTAGGCAAGGCTATCAGCCTAGTTCAGTGCGAGCAAAATCGGCTTGAAGTGAATGAATGGATTTTAAAAAGACTATGGGCTTCATGCGAGCCAAATGTGTTCATTTCTGTATAGCGCTCCTCAAGGAGGGGTATGGGATATCAAGTGTTGTCCCGTATTCATCAAATTCCTGCGATACTATGATTGTGTCATGCGTGTGTGAAATGTCTTGATAAATTCTTATGTGTTGAGATTTCGCATGGCGATGAGGTTAAGTGAGCAAAATGGCTCTTGAGATTCAGATTATATATCGCACCTTAGTTGTGCTTGAGTTTTGTGGCATATGGCTCTATCAATCTCCCCAGAATGGTATTATGCACTCAGCGTGCTTGTGACCGATGTTAGTAAATTATATTAGTGAGCAATTCAGCTCTGTGTATATATTTCTTAAATTCTATGATGGGATCGGGTGGCACGCCGCCACGGGTATGTTATTGGGATCGGGCTGCGCGCCGCATCAGTGTGATGTTGAGTAAGACTCCTATAATGATTATTCTTGTGCTTTACTTCCTATTTTTTTTAGGAAAGTTCATATTTATAGCGTGAGTCGGGTAGTCCCTTTCTGATGTCGTTTCCTTATGTGTCGTGTTCGAATTGTGGCCTATTGGCGCATTGTGACGTCATGTGAGACTGTCGGTTATGCCTGGGAGATTTGGTTATCTGAGCAGTTCATTCTGGGTGAGACGAGATTTATAAATTTGGGATCAGTGTGATAGGATTATGCGAGTATATTGCAAGGGAGTTGCCATTATTGGTTTGCAATGAGATAATGATCTAAGTTTAGAGAAAAGATTTCAACGTGTGGCTAACTCTGCAGATGATTATGAATTTCCACACATCTCCTCTGTTGTGGTGATATCGTCAGCGTTGTAGCAGAATGTATGAACGTATCTTATAAGGTGCCTTGATGGCATCAAATTCGCAGAACTTTGGTTATTAAGATCCAGGGAGCGTCATTCTGGTCAGATAAGGGATCAGGCAGTGTATGATGCTGAATCAATAAAGGCACGCAGTTGTGTTCTTGTGCCTCGTGGGGTAGTTGATGCGGTGTTCAAATATTATAATCAGGCCTGGTAGAGAATTTCAGATGTTAGAACTAAGTTTGGAGCCTATTGTATGAACAAAGGAGGATATCTTCAGATTTGATCAAGCTTATGTGCTCAACTGGGTTGTGGTAGCACGAGCAGGTGCACGAGGTGTCAAACAGTGATTTCAGTTAATTCTTGGACAGCACTAGGCACGTTCGAGAACGAAAGTCTGTTTAAGTGGGGGAGAATGTAACGACCCGACCGGTCATTTTGCGATCCAGCGCGTCGTTCAGTAGTTGGGAGTCACGAACAACTTCATTTCAGGTATATTGACTTGTGCATATGGTCGGAATTGAAATTCAGGAAGATCATAGTTGAAATTAAAGGAAAATTCTCATTTTAGAAGTCTTAAGTTGAAGAAATCGAATAAGGGTGGGATTTTGAGTAAACAACCTCGGAATCAGGATTCGAAGGTTCCAATAGGTTTGTATGATGATTTCGTACTTGGGTGTATGTCCGGAACGGGTTTTGGATAACCCGGGAGTAGTTCAACGCATATTGTGGAAAGTCAGTATTTTAAAGAAATTTCCTAAGTTTGACTTGAAGTATATTTCAATGATATTGATGTCCGTTTGGGATTCCGAGTATGGGAATAGCTCTGTATAGTGATTTTGGAGTTGGGAGCGCGATCGGAAGTTAATTAGGATATCCGAAAGTCAAATTAAGGTCATTTGGCTAAAGATAGAAAACTTAAGGTTTTTGAAGAATTCGACCGGAAATTGAAATTTTGATATCGGGGTCGGAATGCGATTCCAGAAGCTGGAGCAGGTCCGTAATGTCGAATATGACTGGTGTGCAAAATTTGAGATCCATCGGACGTGATTTGATAGGTTACGGCGTCAGATGTGAAAGTTAGAAATTTCAAAGTTCATAGAGTTGGAATTTAGTGCGATTCATGATTTCGGCGTTGTTTGATGTGATTTGAAGCCTCGAGCGAGTTCGTGGGGTGTTATGGGACTGATTCGTGTGATTTGGACAGGGTCTCGGGGGCCTCGGGTGTGTTCTGGGGTGGTTTCGGGGCATTTCGGAATGAATTTGCTGTTGCTGGTTTCCGGTGCTGCTGGTGTTCTATGCGATCGCAGCCTTAGTTGTGTGATCGTGAAGAAGAAAGGTGAAGGAGGTGAGTTTGGCTTATGCGATCGCGGTCCCTTGTGTGCGATCGCAGAGAAGGATTTAAGGGGACCGAGCTTTTGGCCTATGCGATCGCGGAAGTGCAATGTGATCGCGGATGGGAAGGCTGGGCGGCTTGTGCGATCGCGGAGGGAGGCAGCAGGTGACCTGCGCGATTGCTGGCAAGATGGTGCGATCACATAGGTGTTGGTTCTGGGTAGTGTTGATTTAAAACGGGATTTTGGCATTTCTCTCTCATTTTCAAAGCCATGGGCGATTTTTGGAGAGCTTTAAGAGAGGATTTTCGTCATCTATGTTAAGGTAAGTTACTCCTACTCATTTCAAGTTAGATACAAGATTATTACATGGATTAGAACATGAAAATTAGGGACAATTTGAGTAAAATTTGGAAGAAACCTAGAATTTTGAAATTTGGATTTTAGCCACGAATTTAGCATGAATAATTGTGTAAAATGTGTTATTGAATTAGTAAAGCTTCGGGTAGGGATTTTCTTCAAGATATTTTGAGGTCCGAGCACGTGGGCCCGAGGGCATTTTGGTCATTTCATAGAGTCGGGCTGAGGAACTTTGTAATTTGAATTGGCTATGATCTATTGAGTATATTTTCATTGAATTATCGTTATTTGGATAGTTTGGGAGCGTTGCGCATCCTTTTTAGTCGTCGTAGAGGCTTGGAAGCCGGTAATGAATCTTCGGAGCGAGGTGAGTCTCCTTTCCAAACTTGTAAGGGGGAAATATCCCTGTAGGTTCCTTGTTTGCTGTGTGTACATGTTGAGGGGGGCGTGTACGTACCAAGTGAGGAGAGTCCGTACGTGGCGACTATATTGCTATGTCGGGCAGCCGTAGGACCCACGAGCATGCCTTTCGTGCCTTATTTGAACCATTGTATGTATTATAATTTGTGATTATTGTTGAAATGACATGGGAGAGGTAAAAATATGACGAGGTAAATCATAATTGGCTATCAGTGGTATGATATTGACACATTTCTGTTGAGTTCACGGTCGAGTCGGTACCCGTAGGTACCTACATGTAAATACTATTATTATTATCGAGTCAGCACACGAGTCGCAAGTATGATTCGCGATCGTAGGGAGCTTATTATTGTTATCGAGTCAAGACACGAGTCGCAGGTATGATTCGCGATCGTGGGGAGCTTGTTATTATTATCGAGTCAGCACATGAGTCGCTGGTGTGATTCGCGATCGTGGGGAGCTTATTACTATCGAGTCAGCACACGAGTCGCAGGTATGATTCGCGATCGTGGGGAGCTTATTACTATCGAGTCAGCACACGAGTCGCAGGTATGATTCGCGATCGTGGGGAGCTTAGGACCTCAGTCCTTATGACCCACCTTATGACTCCGACCGGTTGTCTTGTCTGTGTCGGTATATGTACACTTGAGTCTGGTTCACATATGACAGTATTGGCAAGGTATTATTGAATAAGAGGAATTGGTACTTGGTGCTTTTACTTGTGTTACATTATGTGTTCTTATACTTGCTGCTTACTTTTTCGCATGCTTATTGCTTTAGCCTTATCTCATTCTATATTACGTTGCTGGACCTTAGTGAGTATCTAGTCGACCTCTCGTCACTACTTCTTCGAGTTTAGACGGGATACTCACTGGGTACATATATGTATATGTGCTCATGCTACACTTTCTGTGCATTTTGTTGCACAGGTACCTTTATAGTACAGTGATCGATTTGGGGACTTATACGGGCTGCATTTATCCAGAGGCGTTCCACAGCTGCCGGAGTGTCCCTTCTGTGTACTTACATTTTATATCTATTTCCTTTGTCCCATTTATTTCTCGGACAAGAGTTGTATAATTGTATAAATTCTTAGAAACTGCCCATGTACTTGTGTCACCGAGTTTTGGGGATGTGTTGAGTCTTGTTTTATTGAATTAAAGGCACCTTCCATCGTATTTAAATCTACAAAAGTTTATTTATTTGATTGTGAAATGCAATAAAGGCAACGATTTCGAAATTTTTAAACAGGAAGGTATTTGTACGAATTAGGAATTGGCTTGCCCGACAGTGGTGTCCGTCGCCATCACAACCCATAGGTTTTGGGTCGTGACACTTACCTCGCTTTGCAATCAAATCAAAGCTCAATCGGCTCTTTGCCTCTTGAATTATCCACCAAACCAATCAAATTTAACCAAAAATAGTTCAAACAATTCAAAATAAGCTTTAGAAACTACCCACGAGTGAAAAGGATTCAATCTTTAATGAATTTGGAAAAAGTTAACAAAAGTCAACCTTGGGCTCGCTTGGTCAAAACTCGAGATTCGAACCAAAATCCAATAACTCATTCACCCTCGAGCCATTATATGATTTGTTTTTCAATCCGACCTCAATTGGAGGTCTAAATCTCAATTTTACAAAAATTCTCATTTCTACCCAAATCCCTAATTTCTACAATGGGAATCCTAGTTTCGATGTTGAACATCATGAATGTAATGAGTGCTTAAAAAAAACTGATTAAAGTCACTTACCATTGAATTTTGGATGAAACGCCACTTGAACAATCATCTCTATGGTGTTTAGGATTGCGAAATTGTGAGAAATGAGCTAAGTCCCGTTTTCCCCACTTTTACCCAGTTGAAGATGTCGCAATTCCGAACATTGCATATGCGAGACTAGGGTCGAAAAAATGTAACCTATCTCAGGGCCACAAGAGTTGCAAATGCGACATTTGGTTCGCAAATGAGAACTTCCAACTAAAGGACTATTGAGTCGCAAGTGCGACTCTAATATCGCAATTGCAATCACTGACAGCTCGCAAATGCAAACATGATCCTCGCAAATGCTAAACCACCCAATCCAAACCCATTCTTGCAAATGCGAACACTTGTTTGCAAAAGAGAGGATCGCAATTGCGAGCCAAACGTCGCAAATGCGAGATCACCAGCATCAGAAGTGCACTAGTTATTCAAACCTTAACATATTCATCTGAAACACGCCCGGCACTCACTCGAGCCCCTCTAGCTCCAACTCAAACATGCACACAAGTGTAATAACATCATATTTACTCGGTCGCGCAATCAAAATACAAAACTAACACCTAGAAATATGAATCAAACATAAAAATGTATGAAATTTTCATAGAAACTTTAGAATTTTCAAATTTACAAATGAACATCCGAATCATGTCAAAACAACTTTGTTTTGCACCAAAATTTGCATAAAATTCATAAATAGTGAAATGAACCTATACCAAGTTGCAAAACTGAAATCCAAACCTGGTAGAAATAAAGTCAACCTATGGTCAAACTTAGAAATCTTTAAATCTTCAAATTACTAATTTTCGACAAATCACATTAAACCAAGTTAGGGACTTCCGGATTTAATTCTAGGCATACGCCCAAGTCCCAAATCACAATACAGTCCTTTGGGACTGTCAAAATACTAATTCATGTTCGTTTACACTAAATAGTGACCTTACTCAACTCAAATCATTCCAAGGCTAAAATTCACATTTTCTTTAATTTTTCACATAAATATTTTCCTGAAATAGACACAGACTGTGATGCTAATCGAGAACGCTAAACAGATCTATTCATGATTGGAACATAGAAATGAAGGCTAAAATTCAAAATGACCTTTGGGTCATCACATTCTCCACCTCTAAAACAATCGTTCGACGAACATAGAAAGTTACTTGAAACGACGAAAAGGTTCCTATGTCGGACTCGGACTTCCATGTGGCTTCCTCGATTGGCTGTCCTCTCCACTGTACTCTAACAGAAAGATAAGTCTTATACCTCAACTTCCGGACCTGCCGACTAAGATATCCCCTGGCTCCTCCTCACAATCAATTTTTTGTCTAATTGGACGGAGCTGAAATCTAATACATGGGACGGATCATCGTGATACTTATAGAGCATGGAGACATGGAAAACTGGGTGAACTACTGATAAACTAGGTAGTAGTGTAAGCTTGTAGGCCATCTCACCAACCCTCTCCAGAATCTCAAAGGGTATGATATACTTAGGGTTCAACTTGCCCTTCTTTACAAATTTCATAACACTCTTCATTGGTGAAACCCGAAGCAAAATCCTCTCTCCAACCATGAATTTAACATCACAAACTCGACGATCGACATAACTCTTCTGCCTAGACAGAGTTGTGCGAAGTCGATCCTGAATTATCTTGAACTTTTCCAAGGCATCCTGAACTAAATCGGTACCTAACAACCGAGCTTCTCATGGATCAAACTAACCAACTGGAGAACGACACCGTCTCCGGTGTAATGCCTCATAATGAGCAATATGAATACTCAACTAGTAGTTTTTGTTGTAGGTAAACTCCACAAGCGACAAGAATTGATCCTGAGAACCCCCGAAATCCATAACGTAGGCTCGAAGCATATCATCCAATATCTCTATGGTGTGCTCAAATTGACCGTCCGTCTAGGGTGGAATGTTGTACTCAACTCAACTTATGTGCCTAACTCATGTTTCACGACCCTCTAGAAGTGCGATGTGAACTTTGTACCCAAATTAGAAATGATGAACACCGGCACACCGTGAAGACGAATGATCTCACGGATATAGATCTCGGCCAATCGCTCTGAATAATAGGTAACTGCTACTGGAATGAAATCTGCCAACTTGGTCAACATGTCTACAATGAACCATACTGCATCGAATTTCTTCAAAGTCTATGAGAGCCCAACAACAAAATCCATGGTAATATGCTCCAACTTTCATTGATAATCTCAAACTTCTGAAGAAAACCATCAGACCTCTGGTGCTCATACTTTACTTGCTGACAATTCAGACACCGAGCCACATATGCAACTGTATCATTCTTCATTCTTCTCCACCAATAATGTTGCCACAAATACTGATACATCTAGGTGGAACTCAGGTTAGTGGAATAACGCGAACTATAGGCCTCTTAGAGAATAAACTCACAAAGCCCATCTACATTGGGCATACAAATCCGACCCTGCATTCGCAACACCCCATCATATCCGATACTACCTGCTTGGAACCACTGTTCCGCACCGTGTCCTTAATGAAAAGAAGATGTGGGTCTTCATATTGACTCTCTATGATGCGCTCATACAAGGAAGACCGAGAAAACGTACAAGTTAGAACACGACTGGGCTAGTTCCAAACCAGCAATCACAAAATCGTACTCTTCTTCATTGTTAGTAATGTGATAACATTTTATTGCTTGTCTCATGATTTCCCTTGAATGTGGTATTATAAAAACAGCTAACCACATATTAGATCCAGTAAATACATGTCGTTCCTTTTCTGCTTCAAGAACTATATTTGTGCTGAAATCTGCCGCAAAATAGGCTAAAACCTGTGATTTTATTCCAGTTCTAGGTTGCTTTATGATATCATATTCACTATGTTCTATATCCCATTTAGCTAACCTATCTGACAGTTCTTGTTGCAACATATTCCTTAGAGGAAATGCAATTACTACAGAGATAGGATGACATTGAAAATAATGTCTCAACTTTCTAGATGTCATAATTAATGTTAAAGCAAGTTTTTCTAAGCGAGGATATCTTGTTTCAGAATCCAAAAAATATTTGCTAAAATAATAAATTGGAGATTGTTTACCTCTATCTTCTCGCACCAATACCGCACTTATCGACATTTCTAACACGGGGAGATAAACGAGTAGCCATTCTTCGTCCTTTGGTTTAGCCAGTAGGGGTGGATTTGAAAAATATTCTTTTAGATTTTTGAGATCTTTTTGGCATTCGTTAGTCCACTCAAATTGGTTTTGCTTTTCCAATACTTAAAAGAATTTAAAAAAAAAAAATCGGAAGATTTGGAAATAAATCTTCCCAAAGATGCAATCCTTCCTGTTAACCTCTACACCTCTCTTTTGCTCGTGAGTATGTCAGGTGTCTCCTCAGTATCTTTGATCTATGCAGGATTCACTTCAATACCAAGAAAACCTAAAAACTTACCTGAAGCCATGTCAAAAGCACATTTTTTCTGAAAAGAGCTTCATATTATATTTATAAAGAATTTTGAAGGTGCTCGAAAGGTGTTGAAAGATCCCCTGCTTGTGCTTACTTGACTAACATATCATCGAAGTAGACTTCAATAGTCTTTCCCATGTGTTCTTGAAATATCGTAGTCACCAATCATTGATACGTGGCCGCAACGTTTTTTAAACCAAAGGGCATAACTTTGTAACAAAAAGTCCCCATGTCTGTAATAAACAAGGTTTTTTCTTCATCTAGGCGATCCATCATTATTTTATTACAACTTGAATATGCATCTAAAAAGTTCAACAACTCATGACTTGTGATAAAATCAATTAATTGATCTATATGTGGTAAAGGAAATGAATATTTTGGACAAGCTTTGTTTAGATCAGTATAATCTATGCAACCTCGCCATTTTTCATTCTTTTTTGGAACTACCACAGTATTAGCTAACCAATTTGGGCTGTATTGATCTAATTTTTAAAAGTTTTTGTACCTCATCCTCAATTACTTGATTTTTGAAGGACCCTTGCTTCCTTTTCTTTTGCTTGACTGGTGGGTACAATGGATATTCATTCAGTTTATGGGTCATCACCTCTAGTGGTATACCTGTCACGTCTGAATGCGACCAAGCAAAGCAATCTGTGTTAGCTAAAAATCTGACTAATTTACCTTTCATTTCTGGGCCCAGTTACGCTCCGATGTAAATTTTTCGGTCTGGCCATTGCTTGAATAGTGTGATAGCCTCGAGTTCTTCATTCGTTGTTTTAATGTTTTCATTCTCTTCTGGCTCTTGAATGGCATCGGGTCTTGAATCTACATATCTCTGTCCTGAATAGCTTGCAGCTGCGGTTTATTATATCCTCAACTGGATTCTCATTTGTATCATCATTCGTTATGCTTGAATCCACCACTGAATTGATACTTTTAGAAACCTGCTGATCTCCGCGGATTTGTCGAATCCCCCATTGTGAAGGACACTTAATAACTTGATGTAATGTAGACGATACAACATCCATATCATGAATCTGTGGCCTTCTAAGAATCATATTAAAAGCCATGTCAGTGTCAATCACCTTGAATTTCGTATCCTTGATAACTCCCTTGCATATATGGTAAGCATTATTTTCCCTTTCGTAATAACAATTGAATTATCGAATTCAGATAAAGAACATGCTTTTGGTACCATCTTGTCATCAGCTTGCATTTCATTCACCACTCTTAGAAGAATAATATTTACGGGGCTACCTGGATCTATCAAAACTCGTTTTACATTAGTATCATGCACAAGTAAAGATATTACTAGCGCATCATTCTGAAGAATTATCAAGCCATCTGTATCTGCATAATCAAACATTATATTGTCTTCATCCAAAA
The DNA here is from genome assembly GCA_005239495.1 of Nicotiana undulata. NCBI lineage: Eukaryota > Viridiplantae > Streptophyta > Magnoliopsida > Solanales > Solanaceae > Nicotiana > Nicotiana undulata. The sequence goes on from ML267768.1 coordinate 104,730, forward strand.
CATAGCGAACTCGCTTTCCACGAGTAACCGTGACTTTCGTCATCTGTTTTTGTAGCCGTATATGTCACATCATTGACCTCTTCTCCCCCACTTATCACGTTGTTTGTTCCTTTTGGGATGGAGTTTCGGCGGCTCTTGTCTATTCTTCATATAGAATTGCCTACCTTTCTCACTGAACAAGTCAGTTAAATAACCATTCTTTAACAAATGCTCTACTTCACCTTGTAATAATCTACAATATGTTGTTTCATGGCCATGATCGTTTTTAAACTCACACCAGAAATATGGATTTCTTCTGCTCGGGTTTGATCTCATTTCTTTAGGCCACCGTACCTTATCTCCCATACTTCTTAAAATATCTACCAACTCGTAAGTGTTATCATTGAAGCTGTAATCACCAATCCTTGCGTCTGTGTTAAAATCACTCTCTCGCGCATCTTATCATTTTCTAAATTTGGATGATGAACCCGTATCTTTGTGCCTTGATCTTGGGTCAGACCATGTGTTTTGTTGTTTAGACCGTGATTCTCATCCCGCAGGTCCCATGTAAGGTTCGTACCTATTTTTCTCGGACATTTATTCAGATTCTGAACGTCTAGAACTTGTTCTTTCATCAACTCTTTACTATGTAACCATGTCTTCTTCTATCTGCATCTTCGTGTTGTACCTATTGTACACATCATTCAGTGTTGTAGCAGGAAATTCTCACAATCTTTCCTTAAGTCTTCTCGTGGCTTCTGAACTCTTTTTCATTTAAATTTCTTGCGAACGTCATAGCTGCCCAATTATTAGGTATTCCGAGTAGTATCATCCTTTCACGTTAAAATCTATCCACAAATTCCCTGAGTAACTATGTATCCCCTTGTTTTACCTTAAAGATGTCTTCAATCCTTCTTTCAACCTTATGAGCCCCTTAATGTGCTTTTATGAATGAATCTGCAAGCTCGGCAAAAGAATCAATAGAATTTTCAGGTAAAAGAGAATACCATGTTAATGCCCCTTTCGTGAGTGTTTCTCCAACTTTTTTTGACCAAAATTGATTCAATTTCCTACTTGGTTAAATCATTTCCCTTTACGCTAGTTGTAAATGCAGTCACATAATCTCGTGGTTCTGTTGTTCCATCATATATTGGGATAACACGCATTTTGAACTTGTTAGGAATTGGCAGAGGAGCCGCACTTGGTTTCACAGGTTGATGTGAATATTTATCAATATCCACTCCTTTTTCACGGGTGGTACGCCATGTATTTGTTCTATGCAATCATTTTGCTCTTTCAGCTATTTCTCCAAAGTTAGTACCAAATTTTGTAAATCAGAGTTATTTATTGTACCTGAACTTCCATCACGAGATTTATATGGAGTCCCTCCCCTTCATGAATCAGCAAGCCTCGAGCGTGAGTTTTCTATGGTCAAGGTATTGTTTGGAGGACGAGTTGGCAGCGCAATTGGCAATCCTCGAACAAAAGCTTGGAGAACACTGTTCACGTGTTTTGCAATCAATTATATTAAAGCGTCTTGTTCAACAGTCTGCTCGTCCCCCTGTTGATCACTCGTGTGCGATGTTGATCTTTTAGGTGTTCCCTCTCGAGACTATCGAGGAGATTCTTGTGGTGAAGGGATTGGTGGAGTTCCTGTCTCATGTTGGTTATTGTCGTTACCAGTTGACAATAAAAATAGCAATATGAATTAGCAGAAAAGAAAGAAATGATAATCGATTCCTCAAAAGAAGTTAGAAAATGTAAGTATATTTCAATAGTGCTTGGAACTTGTCCTTACAAGTGAGATTATGTATCCTTATATAGGAATGTCCAAATATAACATTTCTCCCGACGAAATCATTATGAGCATTAATGAAAATAATTGCCCGTTATAGTTGATAATCATAACTGACACATTCGCAACTATAAGGGATTTGTAACGACTCTGATTCCCTTTCCTTTTTAATTCGGGGTTCATGAATCTTCCCCCTTTTTAGTCTTGATTCGTTCCGCTCGTGCCTCTTCAACAACTATCTAGGCTTGGTCATTTGTTCTTTACTGTCTCGTGGGTGCTTACTCCGCATCTTCCTTGCTTCATATATTTCATTAATGAAATATACCAGCTGTCACTCCACCATTGTTCCACGTATCATGCTTTGTCAGCCCAGTAAAATTTCACGTGTGACATCTTTTTTTTACCAATACACCCCGTATTACTAAATTCTAGAGTTTGCAATAGTTAACTTAATTTTGAATTTTTAGAAGAACTATGAGAGAGCTGCTTTTGAATTTAGAATTTTCAAATGTTAAACTTTTATAATTGTCATACTCAGACTTTTACGAGCACTAAATCATTTCGTTATAAATAATAGGATGATTAGGGGTTTAGGTATATAAATAACAATATTTTCATTTTCTGTTTCATATTTTATGTTGAAGTTGAAATTCAGATCCAATAAGATGTCAAATAGAAATACTTACCCTTCCGAATTATGGAAGATTGCTGTACACCGACTAAATAGAAAATATTTCACATGAAAACGCTAATGTTATTTATACGCTAAAGTCCCTAATTATCTAATATAACGTTTATGTGGAAACGCATTGATAAGTGTGTAATATAAAATAAAATAAAATCACATGAAAGTACTAATGTTATTTGTACGCCAAAGCCTCTAGTCATCTAAGTTATATAGTATTTATGTACTAAATCACATAAGGGTGCATTGAACAGCTTCCAGATAAAAATTATCTCGCACAAAATTACTGATGTTACTTGTACCGTTGTACGTCAAAGTCTTTAGTCATCTAAGTTATACAATATCAGAATATCTATATAGAAAAGCATTGATAAGTGTGCATTCATCAGCTACCAGATAAAAATATTTCACACGAAAACACTAATTTTACTTTTACGCCAAAGCTACTGTTCATCTAAGTTATACAATATTTATATAAAAAAGAATTAATAATTAAGCTAAATGTGCATTGTTAAAGATTTAAAACAAAACACTAGTATTTCTTGTAGGCCAAAGCCTCTTCCTCAAATATAACGACCCGGCCTGTCGTTTTGAGAGTTAGAACTCCGATCCCTAAATCTGCTTTCCTCACGTTTGTTTCTGCTATTGGGACTTACCAGAGTGATTAACTAAGGAATTTGGAGAGTTTTGGGACACTTAGTCCCTAAATGTGAGTTTAACCCTTAGAAGTTGGACCGTAGTCGGAACTGTGTGAAGACGGACCCAGAATGGAATTACGTCGACTCCGTTAGCTCCGTTGAGTGATTTTGGGGTTAGGAACACGTCCGGAATGTGTTTTCGAGGTGTGTAGTAGATTTAGGCTTGAATCGGCGAAAATTAGATTTTCGGCGATTTCGGTCGGTAGGTGAAATTTTGGTATCGAGCTCGGAATGCAATACTGAGAGTGGTTGTAGGTTCGTAGTGTCATTTGTGACATGTGTGTCAGATTTGAGGTCATTCGGACTAGTTTTGACGTGTTTCGACATCGTTTGTGGATTTTGGAAAAATGCTAAGTTCTTAGGCTTGAATTCTTGTTTTTGGTGTTATATGATGTGGTTTGAAGGCTCGACTAAGTTCGAATGATGTTATAGGACTGTTTGGTAGGATTGGTTGACGTCCCGGTGGCTCCGAGTGTGTTTCGGATGCTCAATGGGAAGGAAAAATGGACTTAAGCAAAATCTGAAGTTGTTGGTTTTGGTGTTTCGCACCTGCGGAAGGGGGAGCCGCAGATGCAGACTCGCACGTGTTGTAGGGTGTGCGCAAATGCGTAAAATGGGCAAGCCGGTTGGGCTCGCAGATGCGGCTAGGTTTCCGCAGAAGCGGAACCGCAGATGCGGCCCAGAGGTCGCAGGTGCGGACCCAGGATTTTAAGTGACTTTTCGCACCTGCGATGTCTTTTCCGCAGGTGCGACCCCATGGACCGCATATGGGGAGATCGCTGGGCATATATAGAAAATTCGAGGGTTTGAAATTTCATAACACAAAAATCGATTTGGAGCTCGGTGGGAGACGATTTGTCGAGGGATTTTGAAGGAAAGTCATTGGGTAACGAATTCTAACTCTAATTTGGTCATAATACTATAATCTATTGTTGTTTTCCTCTTCTAATTTAAGGAATTTGAGGGTAAAGGTTTGAAAATGGGAGAAAAGTTCCCCAGTTGGAAATCCGAGTTTTGAGTGAGATTTTGACGTCGAATTTTGATGATTTTTGTTTGAGTGTACTCGTGAGTGAACGTGTGTTCAGAATTTGTAAAGTTTTTCCGATTCCGAGTCGTGGGCCGGGGGACATTTTTGGGCAATTTTTATAAATTTGCGTTTTAACTTTGAATTTATTAGTTAGATTAATTACTTAAAGTTATATTTACATTGTGCAATAAAATTGAGTAGATTTGGGCCATTTGGAGTCGGGTACTCGTGGAAAGAACGTGATTTCAAGCTGAGTTGAGCGGTTGAGGTAAGTGGCTTGTCTAACTCTGTGTTGGGGACTTCCCCTTAGGATGTTTGATGATATTTGTTGTGTGGGCGTTGTAGACGTGAGGTGACGAGTACGTACACATGCCATTATTTCTAAAATCCTGTTTTCCCTGTTTAAGTCATATATTGTTCCTTCTCCTGTTAAATTGCATTAACGTGTTAAATTGCTTAGCTTAGATTAGAAAAAGCATGTTTACGTGTCTATTGTCTACCTGATACTTTGTGCGCCATGCTTAGTTATATTATTGTTTTTCCTTACTTGTTGTAGATGAACTGTCTAAATTGATGTCATGCCTCTGATTTATCATGCATCGCATATTCAAATTAGTACTGCGAACGTATTTCGGGAGATCCCCCTGCACTGCATATTTATTTTGGGATTACAGACGTATTCCGGGAGATCCCCCAGCACTGCATATTTATTTTGGGACTACGGACGTATTCTGGGAGATCCCCATGTACTGCATATTTATTTTGGGATTACAGACGTATTCCGGGAGATCCCCCAGCACTGCATATTTATTTTGGGACTACGGACGTATTCTGGGAGATCCCCATGTACTGCATATTTATTTTGGGACTACAGACGTATTCCGAGAGATCCCCCTGTACTGCATATCATCTGGAACAACGGGACGGTATCCCGGGAGAATTCCACATGTGTTTACCTTGTTCTTAGCCGAGGGCTCCCTTTACTGTTAAGTTTCTCGATTTGCTTAAATTATTTACTATAGAATTTACTTATCTCTTTTATTGTTTTGAATTGTTTATAATGATTCCAGCAGGGCTTTAACATGACCTCGTCACTACTTGATCGGGGTTAGGCATGACACTTACTGGGTACCGAATATGGTGTACTCGTGCCCTTTCCTACACATGTTTTCGTGTGCAAATCCAGGTACGAGCTATCAGCCTCGTGGATAGTATTGTTGCTGGTTCTAGGAGACTACAAGGTATTTCTGTCGCATCTGCAGAATCCTCAGAGTCTCCTTCCATTCTATCGCTTAGAGTTTTTCTTATGTACTTTCCAGACTTGTTAGAGATACAGTAGTTATTAGAGGCTTGTGATTATTGGTGACATTCCGGGTCTTTGGGATAAATATTTTGTACATGCCGAGCGGCATCGTTATGATTATTCAGATTATGTCCTTAATTTACTTATTTATTGTGTTTTGAAATATGTTTTATCCAAGAAATTAGGCTTACCTAGTCGTAGAGACTAGGTGCCGCCACGATACCTTTCGAAGGGTAAATTGGGTAGTGACAAATAGGTATCAGAGCATATAGGATCATAGGAGTCACATGTCACAAGCCGGTTTATTAGAGTCTCGCGGATCGGTACGGAGATGTCCGTATCTATCTTCGGGAGGCTATGTAACTGTTAAGAACGATCATATTTCTTTGATTTCCTTGTCGTGCGATTTATTGACATCAAAAATTCTAAAAATCTATTCTATTCTTTCTCACAGATGGTGAGGACCGACGACCAGGCCCCAAGCCCCCATTCAAAGCCGCCAGAGGCAGGGACCGGTGTAGAGGACGAGCACGTTGTGCAACCCAAGCACCTGCGAGAGAAGCGACAGAGGAGCCCATAGCAGCTCCAGCTGGAGGGCCGGCGCCGGAGAATCCTATTGCTACTCCAGCCCTCCAGGAGACTTTGGCTCAGTTCATGAGCATATTCAGCACTCTAACTCAGGTTGGGCTACATCCGATAGCCCCAACCACATCTCAGGCCGGGGAAGGGGCAAAAACTCCCGCAGCCCGCACTCCTGAGCAAAGGGTCCATGTTGATCAGGCCCCAGAGTACATTCCTATACCCCCAGCGATTCCGGCTCCGCATGAAAATAGGGTAGCTGCTTCTGAGGCAGAGAAACTCAGACTTGAGAGGTACAAGAAGTACCACCCACCTACTTTCAGTGGACGAGCTTCAGATGACACTCTGTGTTTTCTTGAGGAGTGTCATCGTATTCTCCGAACTATGGGCATTGTTGAGACAAGTGGGGTTTCGTTCACCGCTTTCTAGCTGAGGGGAGCTCCATATCAGTGGTGGCGTGCCTATGAGCTGAGTAGTCCGGACGAGGAAGCTTCACTTACTTGGACTCAAGTTTAAGATATGTTCCTGCAAGATTATGTTCCTCAGAGCCGCATGGATGCTTGGCGCGCAAAGTTTGAGCTGCTACGCTAGGGTGCTATGACTGTGTCGGAGTATGCAATATGTTTCAGTGAGTTAGCCCGCCATGCACCAGCTTTGGTTGCCACGGTCAGAGAGAGGGTTCGTCGCTTCATTACCGGACTCCACCCTAGTATTCAGACCAGTATGGCCAGAGGGTTGGAGATAGATATCATTTATCAGCAAGCAGTGAGTATTGCTAGGAGGTTTGAGGGCATGTTTGCTCAGGACAGAGAGGAGATAGAGGCCAATATGTCTCGTGAGACTGGTCATTATTCGGAAGCTTGTGCACCAGCAACACGCTATGGTAGGGGTTTTGTGAGTCGCCATGTTCATTCAGCTCTTCCAGCAGTAGACTTATTATGCACCGCCAGTATCCAGTGTGCCTCCTGCTCAAGGTGCTATTACCGGCCAGTCCAGCAGGCTAGTTCAAAGTCAGTCTCAGCCGCAGCGTCCTCCGAGGGGTTGTTTTGAGTGTGGTGACACTCGTCACATGGTTAGAGATTTCCCCAGAGCTAGGAGGGGTGCATCTTCACAGACTTATCATCCCCCACGTGCTCCACCGGGTACTCCGGATATTCTTCCAGCCCCAGCTGCCACTCCACCTCCTCAAATAGCTCGAGGTGGAGGTCGAGGTCGCCATAGAGGGGAAGGCAAGGCCAAATACTTTGCCCTTCCAGAGTTCGTCGCTTCATATTCAATTAACACAGGTATCGTCCATGTCTATCATAGGGATGCATCAGTATTATTTGACCCAGGCTCAACGTATTCATATGTGTCTTCTTATTTTGCTTCACATTTGGGGGGAGATTCTCTCGTTGTGGACCGCACATATCGGTCGTGTTTGATTGTCCTTAGTGGTTTCGAGATCGGGACCGATTTGTTATTGCTCAGTATGGTAGATTTCGATGTTATCTTGGGCATGGATGTAATGCCCCAAAACCGAGAGGCGCGACCGGTGCTCAACTGAGTAAACCCGACTAAGCAAGCATGATAGGTCTTATTCTACCCAACTAATTCGTGAGTAAAGAGGAGGTGAACTATGCTAATCATACTTTGTAAGTATATCATTAACAACTTTCATTTTTGTTTCCATTAGCAGTTTCAGCTATAATAACCAGATTATTACAATTATTAGATATGAAGAAAACATATTCGCCAAATACCAACATTTTCCAATCCTATTCTAATACACGACACTACCCACAACCTGTCTACAGAGCCTCTAAATAAATCTGAAGAGAAGTATGGAAATGCCGACAACAAGGCCCCGACTATAACTCAAATGAAAAGTACACGATAACCCAATGAAACAGGACCCCGAAATGAAGTGGGGATCGCTAAGTTAAAGATGCAACGCTCCTAGCAAAAGGGACGTTAGTACTGTCGAATAGTACTAGTGTGTAAAGCTAAAGATCATCTTTCAAAATGGAATAACCATACAAGAAAAGGAGATACATATAAACAATCGAGTCAATAATATCGAAATGCCCAAGTGAAACCTAACGATTGTCAACATACGAAAGTAACACGCATCTCCTTATAAAGATCAATAATGCAATAAGAAGAATTCAATGAGAAACATAAGCACTATCACAACATCAATTAAGGAATCACACAAGCTTTCAAGAAAATTATTTTAACTTTAGCTTGGCCACCACTAGCATTAACATCTCACTCATATCACCATCGTACTTTTATACGGAGTCCGATCACGACTCGGTCGGCTAGGTCGTCTCCCTTGGAGACATGTTTCCACAATACCAATTTCTGTTTCAATTTCAATTCGATTCATAACACAACATATAACCACTATCTGTGTGGCATGGTGTCCGATCACGACTCGGTCGGCTAGGTCGTCTCCCTTGGAGACATTTCTCGCAATATCAGTTTCAATTTCAATTCATGTTTCAATTCCGATTCATTTCATAGCACATTACCACCATTGTGCAGCATGGCATCCGATCACAGCCCGATCGACTAGGCCGTCTTACTCAAGACATAACCATTTTTAATCAATCATCTAATTCCTCATTGTACACAAATATTTAGTCTCCTAGTGCTAGTGGCCACAATCAATAATTCATGCCCGATACTAGGCCTCATTTCATAATTCAATTCCTTTCCACATATTTCACATCAATATCAATTTCATCAACAAGTCGTTCAATTCAAAATATCAAGTACACAAGAGAGAAAACATGAATCATGGGCATATAGAGACTGTCACATTCTTTGGCAATTTAACATATTTTCCATAATATCAATACTTCACCAAGTAACAATATAGCATCATTGAAGCATTTGAAAGCATATGGTCTTTCAATACAAGTACGTTTGAAATGTTATTTCCTTCATCAATCAAAATTTAGGCTTACACAATTTATAGGGGAGTACCATAGAGGTTCGATTCCTAAGAAGAGGGAGATTTTAGCCATACATACCTCAAGGATCTTTTAGGCAAATTCCACATTTAGAAGTTATCTTAAACAATTGATTCAAGGCTCGTCTTGTAATCTATTTCATATATGTTTTCTCATTTCATAAGCCTCGCTAGGAACAAGTATATATACTATCCACACTCTATTTTCCCAGTTTATTTAATTCGTTTTCAAGTATCTTTCTACTTTATCATCGACAAAACACGCTCAATCAAGGCATTTAGTAGACATACTGGCAAATAAGAGTACTAATCACATCGAGTTTTCCTCACCTAATTGGTATACCAGTTCTAATGAAAAATACCACTCGAGACTATGCCATTTTAATAAGTAATCCTTACTCTAAACATCTATTGCTCAACATAAGGCTCGTACGAAAGGATCACGTTTATGAGTTTATCGGGGATAACCCGGGAAAGAGAGATTTGGGATTTGGGGTTGGTCATACTTAAACTTATAGAAACGATATGTGATTCAATTCCGAGAGATAAAGTTTAGCCCACATACCTAGTTGGGCTTTCCTTAAGTTACTACAACGCACCAACACCTCTAGCAATAATAATCCAAATGGAGGACAATCTAGTGGCTATCTTCCTTGATTCTTGAAGACTTAAGCAAGATATGGTGATTGGAATGCTAGGTTCCCTCTTTCTCTCTCTAAAATGATCTCACCTCTCTCTACATTTAGTATAAAATAGCCCCATATGAAGCCCCAAATCTTATTTATCAAAATGGTTTCGGATATGAAAATTTCCAAAAAGACCCTCGAAGTTAATTATGTGGTGCAATTATGCTATAGCATAATCGTTATGTGGGTAGCAGACTTGAATCATAATCATTATGCGACAACATAATTAATTATGCGACAGCATAATCAATATGCGACAGCATAACAGTTTGCCCGACTATGCTTCACTATGCGATGCCTATGCGGTCCGCGGAACCGCTTTGCGGTCGCAAAATTGATCGCAGATCCAGCCTTTGGTAATTTGATCATAACTTTGTGTATGAATGTCCAAATGAGGAACGGTTTGAAGAGTTAGAAACTAGACTCAAATACCTTTCATTTGATAGGTTTTTAATCACATCAAACCTTATATATATTTAGAAAGGATCGTCCAAAGCGTGGACTTGTGCGAACTCATTTGAAATTTTAGCCTATTATTTAATTTTCCAATTTGACTTAGACTTAGGACTCTCCTTGGACTCCACATTACTTATTAATGACTTATACACTTATTACCACATCCAATTCATATACATCATATTTATAGCACATAAAATATTATAATTAGCCTACTTGGCACCTCGAAATCCTAAATTACTTAGCAAAATTTTCCGGGGCCTTACATTCTCCCCAGATTAGGATCATTCATCCTCGAATGAGAGGTAGAGTCCGCCCCAAACACCTAACATTACATATCTCTTTTCAAACCTACCTCAAGTCCCTAAATTTTTACCAACTCCCAAATTTTTCAGAAATATCGGCAGCATCTCCTTTGTAACTAGGCCTATCCACCTGCCAGAGAACCACCAAAACCATCCTTACAACACATCCACAACTCGACAAAGCACCACAATGTATATATCCATAACGCTAATATCAACATTACAAGCACTACATTATCATAATGATACCTGAAAATGGACTACATATTTTTAAATCATAAAACATGTAATGTACCTTTCAAATCAAAACCAATTGTTATACAATCAAGAGAAAATATTTTCTTCCACGACACTTTCGGCCTTCAAGGTGGCCTCCTTGACTTACAAGCTTTTCCATAACACATTCACGGAAACAATCCCAACTCCCAAACTTATCTAACAAGGATGACAACTAGATACCTCGCATAAGCTAACTATCCACTAACTTCACCTTCAATAATTTCCACCAAAATGATACACAAAGGATCTCTAACTACCTTCTTCGACATAGACATATGAAAACACAAAATACCTGGGGAACAGCTATGGGGAAACATCATACTCCTAGTGCGGCCTAATCTGAAATGCACTTATGTAACTTTCATTATCAATTCACATAACATCTTCATGGGAAAATATTTAGAATAACCTGTTCACCCTCCTAAACTCTAAATCTCTACGCGAACACCCACACTAAACCTTTGATGACCTTGAACGATTACTCTAAGATGTGCTATCACAAATTGACCATAAAATTACCTATCAAATATATGTGATCACAGGGTGATGCTTCCCCTTTGACATTTTTGAACAATCAATACCTAATAGATTTAATTCAATGAGGAACAACAGAGTTCAAGATTGGGTCGGAATTACTTAGGAATCCCTTAAGGTGCTGAGCAGAGTATTTCAGGGGGTTATATGCTAAGAGACACGAGGATTACTACTAACAATGCTGACATCGTTAATCATTGTGATGACATCAATTATTAGCCAAATGAAGCATAGAGGTAACTAGCACGCACTGATAAGGTGGGAACCATGTACGTGATCCTGAGATCTAAAAGAAGTGGGTCTTTCTAGACATGAGATACACGGGAGGCATGATCGGGAGGATGAAGACGCTAGCATCAGTTATCCTTGGGGGGCTACGAGTTATGCAAGATATAGTAACGATTGCTCTATTCAATATATACCTTGATATCATTACCTTGCCCGGAAGTAGTAAGCTCTACGAAGAAGAGGTCAAGTATGTTACAATGGTTGCCTCCTTGGGTGAGAGGAAAATTAGCTTAGCTCAAAGTGGGAAGATTCTTGCAATGTGGATGTGATAGAGATTTCAGAAGAAATGCATGGAGTTGAATTACACTCCTAACGTTTACTGACACAAGGAATCTATGCCACAAGCGCATGAGGTTGAAAAAGACATCAAATACATATGAGATTATCATAATCCAAACAACTTAAACCTTCCCAATGATTGACCCTATATGAGGTAACTAAAGATACAACAACTTGTCTTCTGAATCAGTATGCTTATGGTATGTGCAAAAACCTGGAAGCATCTAATCTCAACCCTTTGTGAGTGAAACCACATAACTAGGATATCTTAATATTGGGACGAAATCATGTATTGGTTAGAGGGGTTCTAATGGTTAACATGATGCTCCAGGGAGAAAGACAAATAAAACTCCTACCCACCCAGGGAGGTGGAATGCCAAGGATAGCAAAATTCCCCGCACATGACAATGACATAGTCAATGATTCTAGAAGTTGAGTGTGTAAAGACAACAGAACCCAATGCGAGAGTATAAAGTAATCTTTAAAGGTTTGCAGATGTCCATAATGAGTTCTCCATGGATTTGGACTTGAGAAGTACCCAGATGCTAATGAGAGGCAGGAAAACATGAGAAGTAGGCGTCGTGCTATGATAATCCCCAAAGGTGCATTTGGTCTTGGCGGAGAGCCTATTTAGGGTCCTTATGAGAAAGGAAGTGTTATGGTGACTCATAGAAGGACACGTTCTCTCATAGATATTGAACAAGTGTTGGGAAACTAGCTCAATGAATTCACTAACTAAGGAACACAATTAACACATGTTGTGGAGGTATAAAGAGAAAATAAACATTTTTTTTGAGTTTCTCATGCTTCTAGTATATTAACTCCCATATGAAATACAAGACCACGTCATGGGAAACCACAATATTAGGAGCAGAGTGGGATACTTACGACGAGATGTCCCAAGTGGACACGGAAGTTATACTAAGATGGCGACACAAGATCTTCTTATGACGGAGATGTAAGGATCTCAATTTTCAGAGAGACTTTATGCACACGGTGGCCATTTCGATTGACATGTACTCATATGATAGGTGTTACGGTATGCTCTCATGTTACTAGACAGTGAGAAGGTTTCATGATAATATTCGCAAGAGAGTAGAGTGACTATTCAAACCATGGAAGCCATATACACTAGTGAGAAGAAGAATGACTCGTGAAGGATCTCAACTCTGGGATGCTTTACATGGAACATGACACCACATGGGTAAACCTTATGACGTTGCATGCATAGGCACAAGTGAGCATATTTTGTCCATCTAAACAAAAAGATTTTTGTAAAGGACTCATCAGGTATAGTCCCTTGTTGAGAATTTGGGAAAGCAAGTGGGAAGTATTAATCCTAGAGTTATAACTCAATTTAAGGACATAATTATAGAACTTAATTCCACAAGAGGATGTAAATAAGAGAGTTTGTGATAGAGTGGATTCACGAACAATACGCCTCATTCAAGGAGTAGGTGCATGCAATGTTTTGTGACTTAACATCTTATTAAGAACATGTTTATGAGACCTCTTCAATATATATGTACATATACAACAAGAAAACTTTTGTGTTGTTCATAAGGATGTACTATGGAGTGACTTACTTGGTGACTTTAGGTTGACAGGGAAATAAATTAATCGATGCCCCTCGACTCCACATCCCTAACGTACGTTGGTAACATATTGATATACTACATGATCTAATGGTGTAGTGACATTAATAGGAACAATGGTACTCCCTTTAGCAACAAGTTCCACCAATCCCTCCATGGCTCGATACATTCTCCTAACAAACTCTTGGACAATCTCCCTCAGATTCAATGGTGGGGTCATTCCCTCCTTACTGTTTCAAAGTCATGAATTACTCATCTTGAGACTAAGATATAGCGAGGAAATTAGCTCCCTATCTTTAGTTCTAGTGCACGATCTGGAGTATCATAGAAGGGTGAAATTCCTAAATGTCCAAGTAGCCTCCTAATCATAGATGTGGTCGACAACACACAGATAAGGACTCTACTAGACACGGCTCCGAGACATCCTAGGATACTTTAAAACCTTAGGCTCTGACAACAAGTTTGTCACGCCCCAAAATCGAGGGGCACGATCGGCGCTCAACAGAGAAAACTCGACTGAGCAAGCCCGATAGGTCTTATTCTACCCAACTAATTCGTGAATAAAGAGGAGGTGAACTCTACTAATCATACTTTGAAAGTATATCATTAAAAACTTTCATTTTTGTTTCCATTAGCAGTCTCATCCATAATAACTAGATTATTAAAATTATTAGATGTGAAGAAAACATATTCGCCAAATACCAACATTTTCCAATCCTATTCTAATACTCGACACCACCCACAACCTGTCTATGGAGCCTCTAAATACAACTGAAGAGAAGTATAAAAATGCCGGTACCAAGGCCTCGGCTATACCTCAAATGAAAATTACACGATAACCCAATAACACAGGACCCCGAAATGAAAAGGGGATGACCAAGTTAGCTGGAAGGAACATACCGCTATCGCTAATCATTGCCGCCTACTGTGGAATCACCTGCATCCATTAAAGATGCAACGCCCCCAGCAAAAGGGGCGTTAGTACTGTCGAATAGTACTGGTATGTAAAGCTAAAGATCGTCTTTCAAAATGGAATAACCATACAAGAAAAGGAAATCCATATAAACAATCGAGTCAAAATCAAAATGCCCAAGTGAAACCTAACGATTGTCAACATACGGAAGTAACACACATCTCCTTAGAAAGATCAATAATGTAATAAGAATAATTCAGTAATTCAATGAGAAACATAAGCACTACAACAACATCAATTAAGGAATCCACAAGCTTTCAAGAGAATCATTTTAACTTTAGCTTGGCCATCACTAGCATTAACATCTCATTACTCATATCACCATCGTAATTTTATACGGAATCCGATCACGACCTGGTCGTCTAGGTCGTCTCCCTTGGAGACATGTTTCCACAATACCAATTTCTGTTTCAATATCAATACGATACATAACACAACACATAACCACCATGTGTGCGACATGGTGTCTGATCACGACCCGATCTGCTAGGTCGTCTCCCTTGGAGACATTTCTCACAATATCAGTTTTTATTTCAATTCATGTTTCAATTTAGATTCATCTCACAACACATTACCACCATGTGTGTGGCATGGCATCCGATCACAGCCCGATCGGCTAGACCGTCCTACTCAAGACATTACCATTTTTCATCAATCATCTCATTCCCCATTGTACACATATATTTCAAGTCTCCCCATGCTAGTGGCCACAATCATTAATTCATGCCAGGCACTAGGCCCCATTTCATAATTAAATTCATTTCCACATATTTCATGTCAATATCAATTTCATCAACAAGTCATTCAGTTCTAATTATCAAATACACATGAGAGAAAACACGAATCATGGGCATATAGAGACTGTCACATTCTTTGGAAATTTAACATATTTTCCATAACATCAATACTTCACCAAGTAACAACATAGCATCATGGAACCATTTGAATTCATATGGCACATAAGGTCTTTCAATACAAGTACGTTTTAAATGTTATTTCCTTCATCAATCAAGATTTAGGCTTACAAAATTTATCGGGGAGAACCATAGAGGCTCGATTCCTAAGAAGAGGGGTGTTTTAGCCATATATACCTCAAGGAGATTTTAGGAAAATTCCAAATTTAGAAGTTATCTTAAACAGTTGAGTCGAGGCTCATCTCATAATCTATTTCATTTATGTTTTCTCATTTCACAGGGCTCGCTAGGCACAAGTATATATGTTATCCACACTCTATTTTTCCAGTTTCTTTAATTCATTTTCAAGTATCTTTATACTTTATCATCGACTAAACACACTCAGTCAAGGCATTTAGTGCACATAATGGCAAATAGGAGTATTAAGCACATCGAGATTTCCTCACCTATTTGGTATACATGTATTTATTAAAAATACCACTCGAGACTATGCCATTTTAATAAGCAATCCTTACTTTAAACATATATTTCTCAATATAAGGCTCGTACGAAAGGATCACGTTTATGAGTTTATAGGGGATAACCCGGGACGATTAGATTTGGGATTTGGGGTTGGTCATACTTAAACTTACGGAAATGATATGGGATTCAATTCTGAGAGATAAAGTTTAGCCCACATACCTGGTTGAGCTTTCCTTAAGTTACTAAAATGCACTAACACCTCTAGCAATAATAATCTGGATGGAGGACAATCTAGTGGCTATCTTCCTTGATTCTTGAAGACTTGAGCAAGATTTGGTGATTGGAAGGCTAGGTTCCCTCTTTATCTCTATAAAATGCTCTCACCTCTCTCTAGATTTAGTATAAAATATCCCCAAAGCTTATTTATCAAAATGGATTCGGACATGAAAATTTCCAAAAATGACCCCCGAAGTCAATTATGTTGTGCAATTATACTATAGCATAATCGTTATGTGGGCAGCAGACTTGCGGTATAATCATTATGAGGCAACATAATCGACAACATAATCAATTATGTGAAAGCATAATAAATATGTGACAGCATAAAACCTTTCCTGACTCTGCTTCACTATGCAACCCCTATGCGGTCCGCGGAACCATTTTGCGGTCGCAAAATTGATCGAACATCCACACTTTGGTAAATTGATCATAACACTGTGTAGGAATGTCCAAATGAGGAACAGTTTGAAGCATTAGAAACTAGACTCCAAGGCCATTCATTTGATATGTTGTTAATCACATAAAACCTTATATATATTTAGATATTCTCGTCCAAAGTGTGGACTTGTGCGAACTCATTTGGAATTTTAGCCTATTATGTAATTTTCAAATTTGACTTAGACTTAGGCCTCTCCTTGGACCCCACATTACTTATTACATGAATTATACACTTATTACCATATCTAATTCATATAAAGAATATTTATAGCACATAAAATATTATAATTAGCCTACCTGGACCCCAAATTCTTGAATTACTTAGCAAACTTTTCGGGGTCTAACAATGGACTGGTTGTCGCCCTATTATGCTATTCTTGATGTCACGCTAAGACCGTGATGCTGGCTATGCCAGGTTTTCCGAGATTAGAGTGGAGAGGTACTGTCACGACCCGTTTCCGGGTTGTGATGGCGCCTGTCGTGGAACCAGGCTAGCCAACCG
>MDKH01221112.1:0-29640 GCA_005239495.1 Nicotiana undulata
GAAACTCACCCGAGCCCTCGGGTCTCAAAACCAAAAACACACACGTCTCCAATACATCCTACGGATTTGTTCAAGCTTTTAAATCATCAAAATATCATCAAAGACACGGAATTAAACCTCAAAACTCTTAGAAATTTCTTAAACTTCATAAACTTCTAAATTTCCCATTTTTAATCCGAATCACGTCATTTCAAGTCTGTTTTACACCAAATTTCACAGATAAGTCACATAACATATAATAAACCTTTTCCGGGCTTCAGAACCATAATACGGACCCGGTAACACGGTTTTTCACATAATTATTCATTTTCAAAATCCTTTATTATTTTCAGAAAACAATTTTCTTTAAAAATTCATTTCTCGGGCTTGGGACCTCGGAATTCGATTCCGAGCATATGCCCAAGTCCCATATTTTCCTACGGACCCTCCGGGACCGTCGAATCACGGGTCCGGGTCTGTTTACCAGAAATGTTGACCAAAGTCAACTATATTCATTTATTAATTATCAAAACTCATTTTTTAATCCAATTTTTACATAATAGCTTCCCGGCTACACGGTCGGGCTGCGCACGCATATCAAGGTGAGACTAACAGAGGCTCTCGGAGCCTCGAAATACAAATATAGCTTAAATTACGTAAGATGACCTTTTGGGTCATCACATTTCTTTTCCTTATAAACTCTTTTCCTTCCTTTACTGTACACCTTAGTTCCTTTTTTAATCCAAGGCTTTGTTTTACGTGTGGGTGTAGGTGTGTACTCTGCTTTCACTTTGTTTTGTAGAGCATAAAAAATGGGAATGAGAATAAGAGTTGAGAGGAAGCTGAAGAAGAGTTTCTTTACTTGAAGTGCTAGAAGAAAGTAGGAAGACAAATTGGGATTGGAATAAGAGTTAAAATATGAAGAGTGGGTATGTGTATGAAGAGATTTGGGACGGTTTGATTTATTCTTTATCTAACTTTATTGCTGGAATCTCATAAAGTGAACTAAGTGCTCTTAAATAATATTAATTATCTTATTTATCTTGCCTAAATGTATTAAATTATGGTCATTTATATTTTTCTGTTTCATCCTCTTTTTTGGATCAGTTTCTTCAACATATAAGCAAGGAGTCAAGCACCTCCCTAGCAGAAAGATTAAAAGAGAAATTATACAGTTCCAATAAGTACGCATTTTATAGATACTTTTCTGATTAATCTAGTGAATAGTAATTTCTATTTCAATATTTGACATTACATATATTTTTTACTTGGGACTTTTATTGATGTTAATACAGTTAGGTCGGAAACTTGTGAACTTTTTAGTTATCTTTGGATCTTGTTAAATTAGTGCCATTTTCTGTTGGATTCTACAGCAGAATGCAAGCTTGACATGTCTGCCTTAATACAAATATGTTCTAACATGTTACATTTACTTTTTTTAAAATAGCTAGATAATAGACAACTTTAATTACAACATATAATCTTGTTTGTCATCATGTAAGTTCTAACACATTTATTCTTTGTGTTAAAGCGAACAACATGAATAATTCTGATCGTGAGTGGATGTATGCTAGAGTATTGGAAGATGGATTCATAAATCCTAAATTTATTATAGGAGTTGAGGAGTTTGTTGCATTTGCTAAAAGACATCCAGAATACATGGATGGTGAAAAGCTAAGATGTCCTGGTAATCATCGTAATCATGGTGGAAAGCTGGCAGGCACACTGATCCTCGGCAAAGTGGCTTGAAAAATCTCGTGTCGCCACTCAAAATCGGTGTAGCGAGACTGGTGGTCCATGCACTGGTCCAAGCAAGCATACCGGTGGTTGTAGGTCTACAGTGGATCATACTATAAAATTGGTATTGAATTTAATATTTTAATAGAGTAATTATATGACTTTATCTCCTATTTTTATATTGTACTCTATTATTCTGGCAATAGAATTACGTCGTCCATCAAATTCATGGGATATATTTAAGAAGTTGCATCAAAGAAAAGATGGAAACTTTGTGGGTACCAAGTCTAAGATCATTGGTGTAAGTTTCTTTTATAATATTTCATCATTTTATTTGAGAATGAATATGAGGAATATTACTGGTGCAATCCACTTATTTGAAAGCTTCTTGACATCAGTCATTTCTTGTCTAATTAGCATTTCATTTATTGTTGTGATGCAGAAATGAAACAAATATTGTGACTTATTCTACTACTTATTGAGCTTCAAAGAATCAGCTTATGAGTCACTAAATATAAGTTTATTTTTAAGAAGAATATTAGTTGAAAGTTTGTGATAGCATCTATTTTGGTCTAGTTTTCTTAGTCTCATCTTGGAAATGGTAATCCTATGAGTCTATTACAAGTTGATATATGAAAATTATTTTTATGAGTTTTAGAGATTTTCTTCTTTGCATATGTGATTCAAGTTTTAAACTTCTGCGCTAGTTGAGAAAAATAGGCATATTAGCCTGCTCTCAACCTTCTGTGCTAGTTGACAATGTTTGCTTGAACAAGAGGCTGGAATAACACATTTAAACCTCACCTCAGCATATCAAAAGAAATAATCTAAAGTTGTTTCCCACAAATTGTTGTTGTTTAATGTTGCACCAAAAATAGGACTTCATCTAGATGCTAGTGAAATCCAAGGACTAGTTGCTAGATCATTTAGCTTATAGTTGATATGTAGCTAAATATAAAGCCAGGTTCTGCTAATATATTGATCGGATAATCAAAATATATCTCCTTCTTCAGCAGCATAGAACCTACTAATATAAGTTCCCTTAAACCTCTCAGAGTTGTATTATCATGCTAATATAATAAACTTTGCTTCTTTATTTGCTATGTGAGTGAGATGTAAAACTTAATTGTAGGAAAGTTTTGTATATTACTTCTCATTAGTTTTTTGATAAATGTATATAGGATAAAATGGAAGTTGCGATGACTGCTACTATTCCGAGCTCATCCGATGATTCACAAGAAGTTCAAAATGCCGTTGTAAATCGCCTATACTTGGATATTGCCGGTGGAGAGAAGAAAAGGCGTGTGTATGGACTGGGCTCTCAAGCTGCAACTTTGTATCAAGGCTGCAATTCTGCCACTTCACGTTATTTACCTGTAGTACCAGATCCCGATGTTGAAGAGCGCATCAAATTGCTTGAGGAGGAGGTGTTGCGTATGCCAGAAACACAAGAGAGGATTCTTCAAGAGCGCGTGGAGGCAGAGGTGCAACAACGCGTAGACCAAGAGGTCTTGCGTTTGAATCAACAAAATGATGATCGATTTTGGTCTTTGGAGGAGCGATGGATGCGCAGGATGAGCGAGATGGCATTATCATCTCAGCCGTCTGGTGTTCCTACTCCCTTTAACAGAGACCCACCAAATTCTTAAGTATTTGACATTTATTAGACTTTAGCTATTTGGATACTTTCTAAGTGCTATTTTAATGTTGTCAGGCTTTTGATTGTTGGATGCTTTGTAATTTTAATATGTTTAGACTTTTGCTATTTGGAACTTATGTTTTTGCATGTTTTAACTTCGTATGTTTTATTATATATTTCATATTATGTTTTGTTATGGTTGGTTGTTGTTAGTTGTCTTTATGCTTTTAGCTAAGTTTTACATAAGTATTATTAATTATTTGTTAGAGCTGAAAGTCCAAAATTAAATTTGTGACAGATCTACTTGATCAAAAACTTTCACCAAATTCATAAATAGTGATAAAAACTAATGTGTCACAAATATTACGTATAATGTGTCCCAAATTTTTCACTAATATAGCTGCAAAATGTGTCAATTTGTGATGGAAATTTTGTCACAATTTATTTGTGACAACATATTTTGTCATACATAAATAAATTTGTCTCGAAAACTATTCTGTCACAATTTTTGTCACCAATATATCTGTCACAAATTCGTCTCTATTTTGTGACGGAATCAAAAGTACATGCGGGCCCCTATATTGTGACGGACGATTTTTGTCATTACTCTGTCACAAAAATATTGTGACCAAAATTCGATCCATCAAAAAGATTTTACGACCAAAGGTTCTGGGAAGCCCGCGTTTTTTTTCACAATTCCGTCACAAATGCAAATTTGTGACGGAATTGTGACAGAAACGTCTGTCACAATGTTGCCATTTTTTTGTAGTGACAGTTACCATAGGTTGGGCAGTTATATATAAGTATTTACCACCGGTTGGGCAGACATACATTTACAATCGTGCTTCGGCCGGTCGGACAGTTACCACTGATCAGTAAGGCAGTCATGCATCATACATATGGATAAATGTCTCAAAAAGAAGCATTATATATATCATACTATATTATAAACATGAACACTTTTAGGTGAAGTTAATTTACTAAAATGTCCTTCAAAAATTGAATGTCCATTTTACCCTTAGTCAAACACTATAGACTCCTATAATAAATTTAATTTCTACATAAAATTTTGTGTCTATGCATGCATCATTTCAACGTAACTGACATCCTTGAACTAAACATTAAAGATTAAATGTGTCAATATTAGGACCAACTTGAATTTATACCAGTTCCGTGAGTAAAAAATACGCTTTGATATGATACCAATGCATGGGTGAGAGAATGACTTTTAAAATTCTTTGTTTATTTCATCCAAGTAAGTTATAAGCTTTTCAGTTTCTCTTCATTATTTAGGAGACATTTATTTTGAGTTTTAAGAGTAACCAATATTAAAAGACCCGTATGAGCATACCTGGGCAGTGGAAGAATCAAACATCACAATTGGGCTTGACAAAAGTAATCATTCCAGTTCGCTGCTTCACCTCAATAAGGTGATTTTGTATAGATAAGTTAATTGATTTATCACTGTTTTCCTTATGATTGATTCTTCAATATTAATGTGTTGACTAAGGTAAAGTGTCGATTTATACATATGTAGATGAAAGGGAACAGCTGGGACGAATATCTTCCACATGTCCAGGCACTGAAGGGGCTCTATTCTTTTCTATATCGGTTCTCATGCTCATATAAAACTAACGAAGTGTAGTGGTGCAATTGATGATTCTACCATTGAAAAGATTGAGAATGTTCACTTGTGAGCGCATCTCTTAGCTTCTTTCTTGGAATTCTTTTGCAGCTAAGAGTTGCATTTTATATGGTTTGGTAATTACATACTAATAAGTTGATGAATTGCATGCATGTCTTTGTGATGGGTCGCAAGAGTTGCTAATGATATTTCTTTCAATTTTATATCCTGTATACATCTTGATGTTTAAAAGTACACTATGAAGGTTATATATTTACTTTACAAAATAATTAATAAGCTATTTGGGTTGGTCTTTTTATAGTTGACACTTGATATTACACTACGTTAAATATATCTCCACTTTGTAGTATTTTTAATCAAATTGTTTGGATCGTTTTTGGTAATCTTTCATTTTATGAAATTTGTATCGATTAATATGGGATATACGTGCAACACACGTGTCCAGAATCTAGTATATATATATATATATATATATATATATATATATATATGTATGTATGTATATATATATATGTATGTATGTATATATATATATATGTAAGTAAGTATGATAAGTATGCATATACGATGGTACTTCATAGATTAAGGTTAAGTTTTATATATCTTCAATTAATGTTGACTTATGATTATGTTTCAGTTTTGCCTTATATACTCAGTACATTATTCGTACTAGCGTCTTTTTGTTGGGGACGCTGCATTCATGCCTGCAGGTATAGATAATCAGTTTGACGAGCTCTCATGGTAGACGAGATTTGCATTTGGCGAAGGATCAGTAAGACTCCACCTCATTAGGAGTGCAGCCGAGTCTATTAGTCATCGTGTGAGGGTTTTGCTACAAAATTATGGGTAGGCCGGTACCCTTTCCCACTTGATGTCGCATGATCTTAGAGGCTTTGTAGACAGAGGTTCATTTTTACAGTATGTCAGAGGCCTTGACGACCCATATGTATTCATGTTTTAAGAATTATAGTTCATTGATACAGTGTTTCCCACTAATAGTTATACATTATGAGTTGTTGTCATGTTGGCCCATGATAGTTATAAAGAAAATAAATAAGTTACAGAGTGGTTCGCTCAGGCCAGCACGACACCAGGTGCCAGCCACCCCTCCTCAGGTTGGGGCGTGACAGCAAACCTCGGCAATAACAAATTGAAGTAAGTGTTATGGTATAGTATGACCTACCTAGATGCAGTAAATCCATAAGTATAGGTAACTGAGGCTATGAAGTAAAACATAGCAATAGTCGTAAGTTCGACAAAGTACCACGCGAAGGACTTCAGTACACCTAAAGATTCTTAGAGGGACAACTTGTCATAGTTCTCTATATATTCACAAAGTGGGCCTAGAGATTAGCTAAAAGCTGGAGGAAATATGAGAGAAGAGTTTCATAGGCACCCGTACAAGGATATAGTCGTACATGCTACAGAAGGTAGCAACAATTACGAGATCAGAAGAGTTCCGACCATAGGTCGTGTTGTGAGAAAAAGGCCTAAAGGTGGGAATGCCCTGGCCTTTGGATTTGTTCATAGAGCAGTGGCCTAGAGTGCAAGGACAGTATTAAGATATTCCTAAAAGCTATAAGTTATGAAACTAATAAGTGCATCAGTCAACATTCGAGGACGAATATTCCAAAAGGCAGAATGATGTTACACCCCATGTTTTCGTACGTGATAGTACGTCGTAAGTTAATTGATGTAAGCTCACAAATGAGATCAACTTTGAAAGAACATAAATGAATTTAATCATTTTACCATGGAGGTTACAAATATTTAAGATCATGGATAACAAGTGCCAAGATGGTTGAAAGGCTTAAAAACTAAATAAATTGAAGAAAATAAATTTCGTCAAATGTCGACAAGTTAGGAATGTTATAACATGTGCTTTTGGGGTGATATTAGGGTGCATAACATGATAAGGAGGTTATGTTATGAGTTATTTTAGTTTTATGATAGTTTTATATTATATTTTGAATTCAAACGAGTTGTGGAGCAAAAGTTGGCAAAGATCATCACAAGTTACATTCATAAATATGCTGAAAATTAGGTCAAATGTAGCTGAGCATTTCTAAAAATGTACATTGAATTACAGGATGATATACCTACCAAATTGAATATCTATGAGTCTAGTTTCCAATGGAGTAAACCATTCATTTATACGAAATTAGAATAGATAGATATACACATTTTTACGTTGCTGCGCAGACTGGTAGGCTACAAGTAGGTGCATCACCTATTTTCCAAAAAGAGAGGCCTCAATTAAAAGCTCCAAGGTCGGCCAAAGAGCCATTTTAAGGGCAGATTTTTCTTCAGATATTACACTCATAATAGATCAAAATAATCAGATGTACATCCCAGCAAAATGTTCCAAACAATTCAACACAAAACCATAAATAATTTTTCTTCTTTTCAAGTTCTAGTTGGAGAAAAACCTAACGGTTAAAGAATCAACATAAGAGTTGAGACATTCACCAAATATGGTAAGTATACTACCCCTTTTCATCCATTTTTCTGTTGTTAAAGTAGAGAAATTCATTCAATAATTGTAAGAATTTACGGGGCGGTGATCGGAAGCTGTGAGTTCGAGTTGTTCAAGTTGTAGTGGACCGTTTTGTGGGTTGTTTAAAGTTGCTGTTGGGTAGTCTCTTTAGCTACGGTTTTGGTGTATTTTTGGATGAGAAAGGGTGTGGAAAAATACCACATAATGGTAGGGTGGTTGGCTATTCGTCGTCGTTACATTTTTGGGTTGTTTGACACTACTTTGTGATGTATATAAGGTTGAAAAATGATGTATATATGTTTTTATTGGTGTGTTCTTGCATTGTTGGTCTTATGTCGAATTAGGGGAAAGTAAAGATTATAGGGGAGATGTTGCCCGTTTTGTTACAAAATAAGCTTGTCGTTCGTTGTGTGATAGTTGTACCTTCCATGACTTGATGATAGTATTGTTATCATTGTTGTAGATTAAGGTGAAACAAGACAAGTATAACGTGTTTATTGGAAATATTGTAATAAGGTATGTTAAGGCTAAACCTTTCCTTCATTTTGGCATGATCCAGTAACTACATGTGTTTGATAACGAGACATAAAGAGAAGTTCATATTCCTGAATTTATGTACATTTTCTAGTCTCATAAGTTACAGCATTCTCCCTTATCGGGACTTCATATTTCAGTTTAGTTTTGTCTTCTTTCTGCTAAAATAGACAAGAGTTTATATATATATATATACAATATTACAGTATTTTCACCACCATCGAGCTACAATTGATTGGTAGGCCCCTATTGGGCAACCTCTGATCAGATGATGAGCTATATACCGAGCCTAATGTGGTCGAGCCCCTATGAGCGAGCCTAGAATGGCCAAGATACAGAGCCTAGTATGGTCGAGCGCCTATGAGCAAGCCTACTACGATAAAGTAATTACATATAATAAACCTTATAAGGCCGAACATCTATTTTACTTACTATATTGAGAGAGTTGAGTCAATATCAGCAGGTAAGCATAACTTCAGATTATCTTTGACTCCCAGTTACTTTCAGTTATTATATTATCAGTTCAGTTTCAGCTTTCAGTTCTTTTGTCGCCTTACATACTCGGTACATTATGTCGTACTGACGTCCCCTTTACCGGGGACGCTGCGTTTGATGCTTACAGGTCCTGATTGACAGTTGGATAGGCCCTCCAGTAGACAAAGTCTAACATCAGCTTGGTTGGTAAGCTCCACTTTCTCAGAGATTCCAAGTCTAGACCTTGCAGTCTATTTATTCTTATGTATAAAGGTTTGATGGGTAGGTCGAAGCCCTGTCCCGACCGTGATACAGTTCAGTTATCGCTAGAGGCTTGTAGATGGGTCCTGCATATTTTTTATATCATTAGATGTTCATTGTGTCTTCATCTTCCTGCACTTATATATATATATATATATATATATATATATATATATATCAGTTTTTGGGTATGTTACCCCACAGATGAGAGATAAGTTATTTTTAGACGATTCATAATATGGCCTCATCGGCCTAAGTTGAGGGTTACCCCTCTAGAGTTCACAGTTACGGAGTGGTACGTACGGGCCGAGTACGGCACCGGGTGCCGGCCACGCCTCTTCAAGTTTGGGGTGTGACAAGAACCAATGCACTCTTTTTTGCAAAACAATCTTTTGTAAATAACCCAATTTTATGAAAATCAACAGAGGGAGGGGGGTTATATTTGCAATTGTGACCGAGGAAATGGTGGCTATTTTTGCAACTATATCCCCATTTACTTCCAAGTATATCTTTAGGTTCGGGGGAAGGGCTTTATGGTAAAAGTGATGCCCAGTTAACAGGCACGTCCGTTCTTGCGAGAACGACCCTTCGACAATTTTGAAGATGTTCTAAGGCTATTCCCACAAAACGGCTTGGTATTAACCGAAGTTGGGTCTGTTTATTTGTATTTGATAAAAAAACACTAGACACATTTCCTTTTTTTTAGTTATTTTTGTGAAAATGGGGTTGAACTCTATGAAGGTTGCTATAACGACCCAGTCGGTCATTCTGTAGAATTTGCACCGTTATTCCTGTTATTGCCTTGACATAGGTTGGTTATACTGTTCTTGATGTGTTAGAGTTGGTAGGCTCAGAATCAGAATGGTTGTAGTGAGAGTTTAGCCATTTAGTCTATAAAAATAGCCTTAAATTGGGAAAACTCAATCGAGAGTTGACTTACAAGTAAACAACCTCGAAATACAGATTTTATGGTTCGGATAGCTTCGTTAGGTTATTTGGGATTTAGGAGTGTGTTCGGAATATTTTTGTGATGTCCGGTGTAGAATTAGGCTTGAATTGGCGAAAGTTAGTTTTTGGCGATTTCCGATCGGCAATGAAAAATAGGCTATCGAGGTCGGAATGGATTTCCGGAAATTGGAACAGGTTTGTAATTCCATTTTGGTTATGTCTGCAAAATTTCAAGTCAATCGGAGTTGTTTTGGGTAGTTTCGACATCGTTGGTGGAATTTAGAAATTTCAAAGTTCATAGCATTGAATTCGATGCGTTTTTGGGGTTTTGATGTTTCGAAGGCTCGACTAAGTTCGAATGATCATTTATGATGTGTTGGTATATTTGGTTGGGGTCCTGAGGGGCTCGGGATTGATTTCGGATGGTGAACGAGGATTTTGGAGTTGGTAAAATGCAGCTTAAGCTGCTGGTGCTGGTGTAACCGCACCAGCGAAAGATGGACCACAGGTGCGAGCCCGCAGGAGCGAGCAGAGCTCCGCATATGCAGATTTTTGGAGGTTCAGTGGAAGATCGCAGGTGCGGGATGAGTATCGCACTTGCGAAGTTGCAGGTGCGGACCTTGGTCCGCAGGTGCGCTTAAGTGGCCGCAGGTGCGTAATCACTGTTCAGAGAGTATAAAAACGTGCCTTCACGAATTTGAGCCATCTTTCTCAATATGTCATCCGGGTTTGAAGCTTTGAAGGTTTTTTGAAGGAGTTCGATAGTTTTTCACTGAGGTAAGGTTTTTGGACTCTAAACTCGTTTATATGTGACTAAAAGTCGGATTAATATTGAAAAATTAGGGGGAAATCAGTGTAAAATGGGTGATTAGGGCTTGGGATTCTGAGACCTTCTAGGGGTGATTTGAGGGGTCATTTGGACTTCGATTTCAGTGTTCTTGGTATGTATAGACTCGTGGGAGGATGAGGATTCTTGTGGTGTAAATTTTATCGAATTCCGAGGCGTGGGACCGGGTGTCGGGTTTGACCCATTTCGGAATTTTTGAGTATTTTTGATAAATTTCAATTGGGTTTCATTCCTTGGCATATTATAATGGTACAAATATGTTTGTTCGTAGATTTGGAGCACTCGGAGGCCGAATTTAGAGGCAAGAGCACTACGGAGTAGTAGTTTAGCCGGTTTTGAGGTAGGTAACGTTTCCAAGCTTGGTTCTGAGGGTTCGAAACTCCGAACTATATGATTGATGACTATAATTGAGGTGACGCACATGCCAAGTGACGGGCGTGTGGGCGTGCACCAAGTATTTTTGGCCTGGTTCATCCCATAGCACCGTCTAGTAGCTATTACAAATTGATATTCGCACTTCTATCATGTGATAAATGTGAACCTGTTAAAAATCATGTTAAGTATAAATGCAAAGGCTTCACGCCGAACATGCTGAGACCTAAGGGGTCGTCTATTACTGTCTCGTCTTGTGATTATTTGATTTCATATACTCAGCTTGTTATAACATATCATTTCATGCCTCAGTCTCAAAAATTGTTAATTATATGCATATTTATCATCGTTTGGGCTGATTTATACATCTGTGAGCCATATGAGTGAGTTTGGAAAGTAACGAATGAGTAAGGTCAAGGCCTATTATTGAGACGGTTATGAGATCGGACTACACACCGCAGCGATATTGATATCATGCCTTCGTTGGCTTGATATAGTGCTTGGGCTTATAGGAGCCCCTCTAGAGTCTTTACACCCCTAGTGAGCGCATAGATATTGAGGGATGGATCTTCCTTGGACATGGATCTTGTCCGAAGCTGATAATATGTGAGGGATGGATCTTCCCTGGACACGGATCTTGTCCGAAGTTGATAATATGTGAGGGATGGATCTTCCCTGGACATGGATCTTGTCCGAGTGTTGTATTCCGGAGATGGATCTTCTCCGTGGGGCTGGATTGGCCTTTTCCTCAGTAATGAGTGACTACGGTCATCGATGATTATGTACATTCCAGGATGGATCTTCCCTGGGCCTGAAAGCCATATACGGTACTTAGTGGACTGTTGTGTGAGAGTTGTGAGCACTGTGTGCATTCCCACACTGGTTTCATACATTCATATATTGGCATGTAGAGTATACTGGGTTTACATGGCATATCTTGTTCGATTTCTGATAAACTGTTAGCATGTCTAATTTTTGTACACTGCTTATTGAAAACTCTAAGGTTTAGTCCGTCACTACCTCTCAGGACATATTTTGGGTTCGTTACTTTTGATTTGGTGTACTTACGTTACCCCCTGCACCTTGTGTGCATATCTAGGTACATCGGGACTCGGCTCTGGTCATTGAGTAGCTGACAGTTTCCATCAGAGTTGCCGAGTTAGCAGCTGGCATCCGTGATCTCGTCATCTCTTTCCTATTCTACCTGTCGTTGTTTATTTTCAAACTATGTTGGTTATTCCTCTTTTAGTTATATTATGTATTAGCAGCTCATGACTATGTGACACTGGATCTAGGATTGTAGGACTTGGGTTTTATTTTTCATAAATTGCTTCAACTACAGAATTATTATTATTATTATTATTATTATTATTATTATTATTATTATTATTATTATTATTATTATCCCCAGACTTATTGAAATATGGTATTTTCTTTGATAACTGGATCTAGATTAGTCATAGATAGGTGGCTGGCCTGGTTCCACGACAGGCACCATCACGACTCCAACATTGGGTCGTGACAAGTTGGTATCAGAGCTCTAGGTTAAATAGGTCTCACCAGTCATGAGCAGGTTTAGTAGAGTCTTGCAAATCGGTACGGAGACGTCTGTACTTATCTTCGAGAGGCTACAGAACCCTTAAGAAATATTCCACATTCTTGAATTCTTGTCGTGCGAATCCATTTTATTCATCAAAAAGCGTAACTCTTTGAATTCCTTTCATGTATTCGAATGCGCACGCGAGCGCTTGGTATCAGTTGTGCGTCAGAGGCTTCTGACTTCCATGGGTGAGATGTGATTTTTAACATGTTAATAACGGGCCAGTCGGAAGGACTTGAGGCCGGATTTTTGTCTGTTGCTTGAGTGCTAAGATTTCGGTTGTGTAAGCACATGTGTTGGGGGACTTATATGTCCGTTTTTGTCCTTATTGATGGAACCTTGTTACTAGATGACTACGTCGTGAGTGTGGGTGATAGTTAGATGTGTGCAGGTTGTGTGATAGTGACAAGGATGGAGTAGCGGGAAATGTGGCAAGGACCATTGATTATTTGACTTCGGTATTAAGTTTGAATATGATTTCGAGTTATGAGTATTGAAGGACCTCTCGTGTAGTTTAGTTGTGGAGTGAAGTGGGTTTTCCTGTCGTGTTATGAGTTTCTGTGATGTCTTTTGAGTTTACCAATGTCCCAGCAGCGTTCATGTAATTGATTAACGGTGCATGCAGCCGTGTTATAACTCCCTTGTTATTGTGTTCATGGATGACATCCTGGCATACTCGCATAGCCAGGGGTAGCATACTCATCAATTGATTATGGTATTACAAGGATATAGGGAGGAGAAGCCTTGTGCGAAGTTCTCCAAGTGTGAACTTTTGGCTCAGTTCAGTAGCATTCTTGGGACACGTGGTGTCAAGTGAAGGTATACATGTGGTCAGACGAGTGTGACTAGAGCTTCCAGAAGCTCAAGATTTCCTTGACCACAACCCCAATGTTAGTATTGCCATCAGCTTCGGGTTCTTATACCGCTTAATGGGATGTCTCGAGGGCAGGCAGTGGTTATGTTCTAATGTAGGGAGGTATAGTGATTGCGTGATAGCTATGATTTTTGGAAGTGTATAGGGAGATATCATTTTGAGGTTAAGCAGGCAGGGGTATCTCCTGCGGGTTGTCCTGAGGTGTGTGGTCCTTATGTTGATCTGTAGTAAGTTCTCTTCTACAAGTAAATGAGGTATGCTGTAATTTGAGTTTAGATCGCTTGTGGAAGTTAGCATGACCATTTCAATGGTGAATGTGGGATTGGCATACGGTTTGACGGTTAGATGGTTCGGTTCATATGAGCGTATGAAGGATCTAGTTAAATCTCACCACAGTATGGTGGCAGTGATAACGTATGGGCATTGCGAGTTATTGTTTGTCTTGGTCGTTGGTTTGGAGCCAAGTGGGGGAGTCCGCTAATGATAAGTTTATTACACGATTATGTGTTGTCTTGGTGTCGGTTCGAGGTATATTGGTGAATCGGTTATGACCTGCAACGGTGGAGTCTAGGAATGACTCGAGTAATGGAAATTTCTTCGATACTGGTTGTAATGTACATCATGGTTAATGGAATTTGTTGAACAATTGAGTTGTGTTTGAAAGTGTAGTGTGTGCAGTGTATGAGTTTTCTTGTTGCTTCAATGTGTGGATTACTTTTCTAGTACGTGGTTTGCAAGCGGGGTCAGGTCATTCTATTTGCTTGGTCAGTGTAATTGAGATTTGCGTAGAGTGGAAGACTCTCGAGAATGGTTCTGATGGATTCAAGGTTATACGTAACAATTGGGGATCTTCAAGAGGTATATTTTGCTAGAAACTGGGGTTTACTTTGGAGGGTTTCAAGACTTGTGGCATTTCTACCTTATCCTGGATTCTACATATCAGTATCAGGAAGGTGAAGGTAATGACTTTAGATTCACAGGAAGTCTCTTCAGGGTAATTATTTTTAATGTGGTGCTCATTGGGGTATTTGAAAGAGTATCCAGCGGCTTATGAGCCTTAGACGGTATAGTTTTAAGCTTGGGTTTCGTGTGGTGAGTCTAGATTGAGAATTGCGGTATCATGGCAAGAAGAAGCATCAATTTGGAGGTAAGTCAAAAGGGACTTGAATAAATAGGACTGCCTAGTAGTAGGTCTGATCGGCATGGTAAGGGATATAATTAGTTCTTTGGGTGTTTATGAGGTAATGGGTTGTTATAGGTGTTTCTTAGATATTCTCTTGGGACTTGGAAGCACGCATAGCTTGGTTGAGTTAGAAGGATGCAGTCCTGACGAGTTGGTGTTGTACATATGGGGTTCGAAGAGTTCTTGATGGTTCCTATCACGGTTAGAGGTATGTATTTTCTTCGGGCATGAGGAACAAGTGACGTATAGTGTTTTTGCCTCTAGATGGGATCAAATGAAAATTTCTTGGCTAGTTGCGTACGTAGTTGCTTATGGATTTGAAGGGATTATGAAGTTCTCATATTTATCATAGAATGGAAGGGTGTATGCGATATGTTGTGTAGAGTTGAGATTTGCATGTGTGAGGTCACGGTTCAGTTTTAGGAAGAAGGTCATAAATTCTTAGGCAACATGGGCAGTTTCAGATGACTAGGTAGAGGACATCACTAATCTGTATGTCTTGATGAGGGTATACAATTCAGAAAAAACAATGTGTTTGATTTAAGGGTACTTCATTGGTATTGCGGCGCTCTTTTGTTGGACCGACTGTTGATATTCAAGTTTGCTTCGTGGCATAGAAGGATTATAGGAGTATCCCTCGTGGGATGATTGAGTATTAGAGGTGTGTTATATATTCGAGCGGTGGAGTTGGGATCATATATGGTAGTTGGTGCGCTTTATGGATTTCGAGACTCGGAGTTCCCATGAACAGGTTATTTTGTGGTTGTAGACCGTGGAGATTCGAGCAAAGCTAGTCAGGTTCTAGCATCTACCATGATTCAGTCATTATAAACTTTTGGAGAGTTATGTACCTATTGTGGGTGCCCAGAGTTGACTTATAGTTATTGGTAGGCCAATATGGGTGTGCGTTCTGCACCGAGTCGGAATTGTTGACTCCGAATTGCTATTGTTGAGGGATGTACCATTCGATGGTCATTGAGCTTATTTGTGTTTTGCAGTGACCTATGATTTACCTTTCGGTGTTTCAAGGAGTGGTGATTATTGGTTATATGTGCATAAGTTGAGGTCCTATCTCGGCTTTATAGCGAGATTTGAGTAAGGTAAGTAATCATTTGTTGCGGAATGGAGACGTATTGGTTATGTTCTTGCTGGTTTGAGTGGCGTGGTATCGTCTGATATCCTCGTGGTTATGACAATGCACTTTGTGTACTTGATGTTAAATTTTGCATGGTTATTGATTCCGAGCAAGGTGGCTTGCAGTATTTCATGTGAACCAGCATTGGATGGGATCACGCATTGTAGCGGTGTTATGTAGAGGATAGTCTTCTTGTGCGAATCTTCTATTTATGAATTGAGCTTTTGGGATGTTGTCATTGAGTGCACGAGTTGCACAAGTTATGGCTCTGGATGGTATTGATGTCAATCGGACGAATGGTTGTTGGCTTCTACATGTTCTTCCATCATCGGCAGTATATGGAAGTGTTAGAGCGAGGAATTGCTTGATAAGAGGTTATTACCGTTATTGGGTTGTTATAAACAACTATTGTGATTAGGAGTCATCTCTATGGGTGGTTGAGTCATGTGGTATATTATATGATTTCATCTTGTGTTGTGGATATGGCTTGATACAGCGTGTTCAGACTATTTCAGCTTATAGTCGTGGAAATTTGATCTTGTGAATGGACTCAGAAGTGGAAATTTCGTTCCTAAGGTTTAGGGGTCAGGATCGGACTTCAAAATTTCTACTGTGTTGTGCTATTAGACTTATATGGGGTAAGGTGACGTGGAATCTCCTCTGAATATGTGCATGGTAGGTTACACAGCAATTTTTGGTGGTGTTTGGAACAACTCTAGGCACGTTTGAGGACGAACGTATGTTTAAGTGGGGGAGAATGTAACGACCCGGTCGGTCGTTCTGTTTAATTTGCACCGGTATTCCTGTTATTGCCTTGGCATAGGTTGGTTATACTAATCTTGATATGTTAGAGTTGGTAGGCTCGGAATCAGAATGGTTGTAGTGAGAGTTTAGCCATTTAGTCTTTAAAAATAGCCTTAAAGTGGGAAAAATCAACCGAGAGTTGACATACTGGTCAACAACCTCGAAATGCGGATTTTATGGTTCGGATAGCTTCGTTAGGTGATTTGGGACTTAGGAGTGTGTTCGGAATATTTTTGTGATGTCCGGTGTAGAATTAGGCTTGAATTGGCGAAAGTTAGTTTTTTGGCGAAATCCGATCGGTAGTGGAAAATAGGCTATCGGGGTCGGAATGGAATTCCGAAAATTGGAACAGGTACGTAATCCCATTTTGGTTATGTCTGGAAAAAAGTTCAGGCCAATCGGAGTTGTTTTTGGGAAGTATCGGCATCGTTGGTGGAATTTAAAATTTTCAAAGTTCATAGTCTTGAATTCGATGAGTTTTTGGGGTTTTGATGTTGTTTTTGATGTTTCGAAGGCTCGACTAAGTTCGAATGATCATTTATGATGTGTTGGTATATTTGGTAGGGGTCCCGAGGGGCTCGGGATTGATTTCGGATGGTGAATGGGAATTTTTAACTTGGTAAAAAGCCGCAGCATCAGCTGCTGGTGCTGGTGTAACCGCACCTGCGAAAGTTGGACCGCAGGTGCGGGCCCGCAGGAGCGAGCAGAGCTCCGCATATGCGGATTTTGGGAGGTTCAGTGGAAGATCGCAGGTGCGGGATGAGTATCGCACTTGCGAAGTCGTAGGTGCGGAGAATGGGGCCGCAGGTGAGGAGGCCGAGATTTTGTGGGTTCTTTGCAGGTGTGGACCTAGGACTGCATGTGCGCTTAAGTGGCCGCAGGTGCGGAATCTTTGTTCAGAGAGTATAAAAACATGCCTTCGCGAATTTGAGCCATCTTTCTCAATATTTCATCCGGGTTTGAAGCTTTGAATGGTTTGTGAAGAGGGAGTTCGATAGTTCTTCATTGAGGTAAGGTTTATGGACTCTAAACGCGTTTATATGTGACTAAAGGTCGGATTAATGGTGAAAAATTAGGGAAAAATCAGTGCAAAACGGGTGATTTGGGCTTGGGATTAAGAGACCTTCTAGGGGTGATTTGAGGGGTCATTTGGACTCCGATTTTAGTGTTCTTGGTATGTATAGACTCGTGGGAGGATGAGGATTCTTGTGGTGTAAATTTTATCGAATTCCTAGGCGTGGGCCCGGGGGTCGGGTTTGACCAATTTCGGAATTTTTGAGTATTTTTGATAAATTTTGATTGGGTTTCATTCCTTAGCATATTATAATGGTACAAATCTGATTGTTGGTAGATTTGGAGCACTCGGAGGCCGAATTTAGAGGCAAGGGCACCGCGGAGTAGTATTTTAGCCGGTTTTGAGGTAAGTAACGTTTCCAAACTTGGTTCTGAGGGTTTCAAACCCCGAACTATATGATTGATAACCATAATTGAGGTGACACCCATGCCAAGCGACGGGCGTGTGGGCGTGCACCGAGTATTCGTGGCCTGGCTCATCCCATGGAACCGTCTAGTAGCTATTACAGATAGATATTCGTACTTCTATCATGTGGTAAATGTGAACCTGTTAAAAATCATGTTAAGTATAAATGCAAAGGCTTCACGCCGAACATGCTGAGACCCGAGTGGTCGTCTACTACTGTCTCCTCTTGCGATTATTTGATTTCATATACTCAGCTTGTTATAGCATATCATTTCTTGCCTCAGTCTCAGAAATTGTTAATTATATGCATATTTATCATCGTTTGGACTGCTTTATACATCTGTGATCCATATGAGTGAGACTGGAAAGTAATGACTGAGTGAGGCCGAGGGCCTGTTATTGATACAGTTATGAGATCGGACTGCACACCGCAGCGATATTGAAATCATGCCTTCGTTGGCTTGATATAGCGCTTGGGCTTATAGGAGCCCCTCCGGAGTCTTTACACCCCCAGTGAGCGCACAACTGTTGAGGGATGGATCTTCGTTGGACATGGATCTTGTCCAAAGCTGATAATATGTGAGGGATGGATCTTCCCTGGACACGGATCTTGTCTGAAGTTGATAATATATGAGGGATGGATCTTCCCTGGACATGGATCTTGTCCGATTGTTGTATTCCGGAGATGGATCTTCTCCATGGGGCTGGATTGGCCTTTTCCTCAGTACTGAGTGACTACGGTCATCGCTGATTATGTATATTTTGGGATGGGTCTTCCCTGGGTTTGAGAGCCATATACTGTATTGAGTGGACTGTTGTGTGAGAGTTGTGAGCACTGTGTGCATTCCCACACTGATTTCATACATTCATATATTGGCATGTAGAGTATACTGGGTTTATTTGGCATATCTTGTTCAATTTCTGATAAACTATTAGCATGTCTAATTTCTGTACACTGCTTATTGAAAACTCTGAGGTTTAGTCTGTCACTACCTCTCACCCCATAGTTTGGGTTCGTTACTTCTGAGTTGGTGTACTCACGTTATCCCCTGTACCTTGTGTGCAGATCCAGGTACATCGGGAGACGGCTCTAGTCATTGAGTAGCTAACAGTTTCCATCAGAGTTGCCGAGGTAGCAGCTGGCATCCGTGATCTCGTCATCTCTTTCCTATTCTACCTGTCGTTGTTTATTTTCAGACTATGTTGGTTATTCCTCTTTTAGTTATATTATGTATTAGCAGCTCATGACTATGTGACACTGGATCTGGGATTGTAGGACTTGGGTTTTATTTTTCATAAATTTCTTCAACTACAGAATTATTATTATTATTATTATTATTATTATTATTATTATTATTATTATTATTATTATTATTATTATCCCCAGACTTATTGAAAAAGGGTATTTTCTTTGATAACTGGATCTAGATTAGTCATAGATAGGTGGCTGGCCTGGTTCCACGACAGGCGCCATTACGACTCCGAAATTGGATCGTGACAAGTTGGTATCAGAGCTCTAGGTTAAATGTGTCTCACCAGTCATGAGCAGGTTTAGTAGAGTCTTGTAGATCGGTACGGAGACGTCTGTACTTATCTTCGAGAGGCTACAGAACCCTTAGGAAACATTCCACATTCTTGAATTCTTGTCGTGCGAATCCATTTTATTCATCAAAAAGCGTAACTCTTTGAATTACTTTCATGTATTCGAATGTGCACGTGAGCGCTTGGTATCTGTTGTGCGTCGGTGGCTTGTGACTTCTATGGGTGAGATGTGATTTTTGACATGTTAATAACGGGCCAGTCGGAAGGACTTGAGGCCGGATTTTTGTCTATGGCTTGAGTGCTGAGATTTCGGTTGTGTAAGCACATGTGTTGGGGGAATCATACGTCCGTTTGTGTCCTTATTGATGGAACCTTGTTACTAGATAACTACGTGGTGAGTGTGGGTGATAGTTAGATGTATTCAGGTTGTGTGATTGTGACAAGGATGGAGTAGCGGGAGATGTGGCAAGGACCACTGATTATTTGACTTTGGTATTGAGTTAGAATATGGCTTCGAGTTATGAGTTTTGAAGGGCCTCTAGTGTAGTTCAGTTGTGGAGTGAAGTGGGTTTTCTTGTCGTGTTCTGGGTTCCTGTGATGTCTTTTGAGCTGACCAATGTCCCAGCAGCGTTCATGTAATTGATTAACGGTGCATGCAGCCGTGTTATAACTCCCTTGTTATTGTGTTCATGGATGACATCCTGGCATACTCGCGTAGCCAGGGGTAGCATATTCAGCAATTGATTATGGTATTACAAGGATATAGGGAGGACAAGCCTTAGGCGAAGTTCTCCAAGTGTGAACTCCTGGCTCAATTCAGCATTCTTGGGACACGTGGTGTCAAGTGAAGGTATCCATGTGGTCAGACGAGTGTGACTAGAGCTTCTAGAAGCTCAAGATTTCCTTGACCACAACACAGTGTTAGTATTGCCATCAGCTTCGGGATCTTATACTGCTTAATGGGATGTCTCGACGGCAGGCAGTGGTTATGTTCTAATGTAGGGAGGTATAGTGATTGCGTGATAGCTATGATTTTTGGAAGTGTATAGGAGATATCATTTTGAGGTTAAGAGGGAAGGGGTATCTCCTGCAGGTTGTCCTGAGGTGTGTGGTCCTTATGTTGATCTGTAGTAAGTTCTCTTCTACAAGTAAATGAGGTATGTTTTAATTTGAGTTTAGATCTCTTGTGGAAGTTGGCATGACCATTTCAATGGTGAATGCGAGGTTGGCATACAGTTTGAGGGTTAGATGGTTTGGGTCATATGAGCGTATGAAGGATCTAGTTGAATCTCACCACAATATGGTGGCAGTGATAGCATATGTGCATTGCGAGTTATTGTTTGTCTTGGTCGTTGGTTTGAAGCCAAGTGGGGGAGTCCGCTAAAGATAAGTTGATTACACGATTATGTGTTGTATTGGTTTCGGTTCGAGGTATATTAGTGAATCAGTTATGACCTGCAGCGATGGAGTCTAGGAACGACTCGAGTAATGGAAATTTCTTTGATACCGGTTGTAATGTACATAATAGGTAATGGAATTTGTTGAAAAATTGAGTTGTGCTTGAAGGTGTAGAGTGTGCAGTGTATGAGTTTGCTTGTTGCTTCAATGTGTGGATTACTTTTCTAGTACGTGGTTTGCAAGCGGGGACAGGTCATTTTGTTTGCTTGGTCAGTGTAATTGAGATTTGCGTAGAGTGGATGACTCTCGAGAATGGTTCTGATGGATTCAAGGTTTTACGTAACAATTGGGGATCGTCAAGAGGTATATTTGGCAAGAAACTGAGGTTTACGTTGGAGGGTGTCAAGACTTGTGGCATTTATACCTTATCATGAATTCTACATATCAGTATCAGGAAGATGAAGGTAATGACTTTAGATTCACAGGAAGTCTCTTCAGGGTAATTATTTTTAATGTGGTGCTTGTTGGGGTATTTGAGAGAGTATCCAGCGGCTTATGAGCCTTAGACGATATAGTTTTAAGCTTGGGTTTCGTGTGGTGAGTCTAGATTGAGAATTGCGGTATCATGGCAAGAAGAAGCATCAATTTGGAGGTAAGTCATAAGGGACTTGAATAAATAGGACAGCTTGGTAGTAGATTGGATCGGCATGGTAAGGGATATAATTAGTTCTTTGGGTGTTTATTAGGTAATGAGTTGTTATAGGTGTTTCTTAGCAATTCTCTTGGGACTTGGTGGCACGCATAGCTTGGTTGAGTTAGAAGGATGCAGTCCTGATGGGTTGGTGTCGTACATATGGGGTTCGAAGAGTTTTTTAGGGTTCCTATCACTGTTAGAGGTATGTATTTTCTTCTGGCGTGAGGAACAAGTGACGTATAGTGATTTTGCCTCTAGATGGGATCAAATGAAAATCTCTTGGCTAGTTGAGTACGTAGTTGCTTATGGATTTGAAGGGATTATGAAGTTCTCATATTTATCATAGGATGGCAGGGTGTATGCGATATGTTGTGTAGAGTTTAGATTTGCATGTGTGAGGTCACGCTTCAGTTTTTGGAGGAAGGTCATAAATTCTTAGGCAGCATGGGCAGTTTCAGATGACTAGGTAGAGGACACCACTAATTGGTGTGGCTTGATGAGGGTATACAATTCAGAAACTATAATGTGTTTGAGTTAAGGGTACTTCATTGGTATTGCGGCGTTCTTTTGTTGGACCGATTGTTGATATTCAAGTTTGCTTCGTGGTATAGAAGGATTATAGGAGTATCCCTCGTGGGATGATTGAGTATTAGAGGTGTGTTATATATTCGAGCGGTGGAGGCGGGATCAGATATGGTAGTTGGTGCGCTTTATAGATTTCGAGACTCGGAGTTCCCACGAACAGGTTATTTTATGGTTGTAGACCGTGGAGATGCGACCAAAGCTAATCAGGTGTTAGTATCTACCATGATTCAGTCATTATAAACTTTTGGAGAGTTATGTACCTATTGTCGATGCCCAGAGTTGACTTAGAGTTATTGGTAGGCCAGTATGGGTGTGCGTTCTGCACCGAGTCGGAATTGTTGACTCCGAATTGCTATTGTTGAGGGGTGTACCATTCGATGGTCATTGAGCTTATTTGTGTTTTGGAGTGACCTATGAGTTACCTTTCAGTGTTTCGAGGAGTGGTGATTGTTGGTTTTATGTGCATAAGTTGCGGTCCTATCAGGACTTTATAGCGAGATTTGAGTAAGGTAAGTAATTGTGTGTTGAGGAATGGAGACGTATTGGTTATGTTCTTGCTGGTTCGAGTGGCGTGGTATCGTCTGATATCCTCGTGGTTATGACAATGCACTTTGAGTACTTGATGTCGAATTTTGCATGGTTATTGATTCTGAGCAAGGTGGCGTGCAGTATTTCATGTTAACCAGCATAGGATGGGATCACGCATTGTAGCGGAGTTATGTAGAGGATAGTCCTCTCGTGCGAATCTTCTATTTATGAATTGAGCTTTTGGGATGTTGTCATTGAGTGCACGAGTTGCACAAGTTATTGCTCTGGATATTATTGATGTCGATCAGACGAATGGTTGTTGGCTTCTACGTGTTCTTCCACATCGGCAGTATATGGAAGTGTTAGAGCGAGGCATTGCTTGATAAGAGTTTATTACCGGTATTGGGTTGTTATAAACATCTATTTTGATTAGGAGTCATCGCTATGAGTGGTTGAGTCATGTGGTATATTATATGATTTCATCTTGTGTTGCGGATATGGCTTGATACAACGTGTTCAGACTATTTCAGCTTATATTCGTGGAAATTTGATCTTGTGAATGGACTCAGAAGTGGACATTAGTTCTAAGGTTTATGGGTCAGGATTGGACTTTGAAATTTCAACTGTGTTATGCTATTAGAACTATATGGGGTAAGGTGACGTGGAATCTCCTCTTAATATGTGCATGGTAGGTAACACAACAATTTTTGGTGGTGTTTGGAACAACTCTAGGCACGTTTGAGGACGAACGTATGTTTAAGTGGGGCAGAATGTAACGAACTGGTCGGTTGTTCTGTAGAATTTGCGCCGTTATTCCTGTTATTGCCTTGGCATAGGTTGGTTATACTGTTCTTGATGTGTTAGAGTTGGTAGGCTCGGAATCGGAATGGTTGTAGTGAGAGTTTAGTCATTTAGTCTTTAAAAATAGCCTTAAAGTGGGAAAAATCAACCAAGAGTTGACTTACTGGTAACGACTTCAAAACGCAGATTTTATGGTTCGGATAGCTTCGTTAGGTGATTTTGGACTTAGGAGTGTGTTCGGAATATTTTTGTGATGTACGGTGTAGAATTAGGCTTGAATTAGCGAAAGTTAATTTTTGGCGATTTCCGATCGGTAGTGGAAAATAGACTATCGGGGTCGGAATGAAATTCCGGAAATTGGAATAGGTTTGTAATACCATTTTGGTTATGTCTGCAAAATTTCAGGCCAATCGGAGTTGTTTTGGGTAGTTTCGGCATCGTTGGTGGAATTTAGAAATTTCAAAGTTCATAGCCTTGATTCGATGAGTTTTTGGGGTTTTGATGTTGTTTTTGATGTTTCAAAGGCTCGACTATGTTCGAATGATCATTTATGATGTGTTGGTATATTTGGTTGGGGTCCCGAGGGGCTCGAGATTTATTTCGGATGGTGAACGAGGATTTTGGACTTGGTAAAATACAGCTTCAGTTGCTGGTGCTGGTGTAACTGCACCTGCGAAAGTTGGACCACAGGTGCGGGCCCGCAGGAGCGAGTGGAGCTCCGCAGATGCGGATTTTGGGAGGTTCATTGGAAGATCGCAGGTGCAGGATGAGTACCGCACTTGCAAAGTCGCAGGTGCGGAGAATTGGGCCGCAAGTGCGGAGGCCGAGATTTTGTAGGTTCTTCGCAGGTGTAGACCTTGGACCGCAGGTGCGGGTCCGCAGGTGAGCTTTAGTGGCCGCAGGTGCGGAATCACTATTCAGAGAGTATAAAAACATGCCTTCGCGAATTTGAGCCATCTTTCTCAATATTTCATCCGGATTTGAAGCTTTGAAGGGTTTTTGAAGAGGGAGTTCGATAGTTCTTCATTGAGGTAAGATTTTTGGACTCTAAACTCGCTTATATGTGACTAAAGGTCGGATTAATGGTGAAAACGTTAGGGAAAAATCAGTGCAAAATGGGTGATTAGTGCTTGGGATTAAGAGACCTTATATGGGTGATTTGAGGGGTCATTTGAACTCCGATTTAAGTGTTCTTGGTATGTATAGACTCGTGGGAGGATGAGGATTCTTGTGGTGTAAATTTTATCGAATTCCGAAGCGTGGGACCAGGGGTCGGGTTTGACCAATTTCAGAATGTTTGAGTAGTTTTGATAAATTTTGATTAGTTTTCATTCCTTGGCATATCATAATGGTACAAATATGATTGTTGGTATATTTGGAGCACTCGGAGGCCGAATTTAGAGGCAAAGGCACTGCGGAGTAGTATTTTAGCCGGTTTTGAGGTAAGTAACGTTTCCAAACTTGGTTCTGAGGATTCGAAACCCCGAACTATATGATTGATGACCATAATTGAGGTGACGCACATGCCAAGTGACGGTCGTGCGGGCGTGCACTGAGTATTCGTGGCCTGGCTCATCCCTTGGCACCGTCTAGTAGCTATTACAGATTGATATTCGCACTTCTATCATGTGGTAAATGTGAACTTGTTAAAAATCATGTTAAGTATAAATGCAAAGGCTTCACGCCGAACATGCTGAGACCCGAGTGGTCGTCTATTACTGTCTCCTCTTGTGATGATTTGATTTCTTATACTCCACTTGTTATAGCATATCATTTCATGCCTCAGTCTCAGAAATTTTTAATTATATGCATATTTATCATCGTTTGGGTTGATTTATACATCTGTGAGCCATATGAGTGAGACTGGAAAGTAATGACTGAGTGAGGCCGAGGGCCTATTTTTTAGACACTTATGAGATCGGACTGCACACCGCAGCGATATTGAAATCATGCCTTCGTTGGCTTGATATAGAGCTTGGGTTTATAGGAGCCCCTCCGGAGTCTTTACACCCCTAGTGAGCGCATAGATATTGAGGGATGGATCTGCCCTGGACATGGATCTTGTCTGAAGCTGATAATATGTGAGGGATGGATCTTCCCTGGACACGGATCTTGTACGAAGTTGATAATATGTGAGGGATGGATCTTCCCTGGACATGGATATTGTCCGAGTGTTGTATTCCAGAGATGGATCTTCTCCGTGGGGTTGGATTTGCCTTTTCCTCAGTACTGAGTGACTACGGTCATCGATGATTATGTACATTCCGGGATGGATCTTCCCTGGGCCTGAGAGACATATACGGTACTGAGTGGACTGCTGTGTGAGAGTTGTGAGCACTGTGTGCATTCCCACACTGATTTCATACATTCATATATTGGCATGTAGAGTATATTGGGTTTACTTGGCATATCTTGTTCGATTTCTGATAAACTATTAGCTTGTCTAATTTCTGTACACAGCTTATTGAAAACTCTGAGGTTTAGTCCGTCACTACCTCTCAGCCCATAGTTTGGGTTCGTTACTTCTAAGTTGGTGTACTCACGTTACCCCCTGCACCTTGTGTGCAGATCCAGGTACATCGGGACTCGGCTCTGGTCATTGAGTAGCTGACAGTTTCCATCAGAGTTGCCGAGGTAGTAGCTGACATCTGTGATATCGTCATCTCTTTTCTATTCTACCT
Organism: Nicotiana undulata; assembly: GCA_005239495.1. Lineage (NCBI taxonomy): Eukaryota > Viridiplantae > Streptophyta > Magnoliopsida > Solanales > Solanaceae > Nicotiana > Nicotiana undulata. The sequence continues at coordinate 26,239 of MDKH01221112.1, forward strand.
GTTGTTGTTTATTTTCAGACTATGTTGGTTATTCCTCTTTTAGTTATATTATGTATTAGCAGCTCATGACTGTGTGACACTGGATCTGGGATTGTAGGACTTGGGTTTTATTTTTCATAAATTGCTTCAACTACAGAATTATTATTATTATTATTATTATTATTATTATTATTATTATTATTATTATTATTATTATTATTATCCCCAGACTTATTGACAAAATGGTATTTTCTTTGATAACTGGATCTAGATTAGTCATAGATAGGTGGCTGGCCTGGTTCCACGACAGGCACCATCACGACTCCGAAATTGGGTCGTGACAGTTGCCTACGTATCTAACAACCGGTGAGAATCAGACGCGCGTAGTTTGTAAATGCTTCGGGAATAGGATGACACTTTTTTTAAAAAAAATTCAGGCTTAGAATAATCATTTTGGATAATATTTGATAGGGTTTTTTAATTTGTCAAATACCGGGATTTTTTTGAAAATCAGATAAATTTTCTCTCTCTTGTTTTCTCCCTTCTGGTTTTCCCTCACCTTTTTTTAAAAAAAAACTAGTCAACATGCACAAGACGAACCAAACATAATTCACAAGTAACACATAAGATGCATTAGGATGGTCTTGCAGTTCTCGGGTAAACCTGTCCTAGAAGGACCTAACGCCTTTGTTGAGTCCTCAAAGAAAAATGCACATAATGCATATAAACGTTCCTACTAGAGATTCGACATGAGGCTATGTTATTCTAAGTTTAAAGCCTAAGGGGAGTGTTTTAGACTTGGCTTACCCAAGCGGACAGTTCGAGCCGAGGTGGGGGAAACATACCGAGAGCACGAAAGTCTACCCGGCCTAGCTACTGACCCAACCTCGTTCTAATTGGTATGATTTCTAACATAAAAGTGGGCCACGCGCACGTGTGTACCATAAGTTCAGAAGACTCGGTAGGGAGGTGTAAGAAGACAGTATAATACAGTTCAAATAATATCAAAGCGGTAAATAAGCGGCAATTATCACATTATGCCCAAAAACAGTAATAACATCACATCAATAAATCCAAGTATAGATCCCATTACAAGCTCGAATTCTAAACCTTGAACTAGAAGTTCTGGGTTCTTTTCCTCAGCAGAGCTACTAGAGCTGTCACACCTCCTTTTTCCCCAGGGGATAGGAATGTTTTCCAATTTATGTAACATTAATCGAAATGAGATTATTTATTTAATAAAAGTCGCCACTTGGAATAATTTTATGGTGTCCCAAGTCACCGGTTTATTTTAAATCCCAAATCGAGGAAATTTTACTCCGCTTAAAAATCTGCAAAACCAGAAGACCGGGTAAGGAATTCTATTAACCTGGGAGAAGGTGTTAGGCATTCCCAGGTTCCGTGATTTTAGCACGTTTGCTTTAATAATATGTGACCTAATTAAATTTTTTAATTACGTACTTTTCAGAACATATGTGCTTTTTACCTCTTTCCGTTTTTAATTGCACGTTATGGCGTTATGGAATTATCTGGAAGAGAATCACGCATATGTATATTCGTTTTGTTTGGTGTGTCAAAGTCATGCCACGTGTACGTGTACACAACTAATAGCACTTTATTAATTATTAAGGATTATTTGGCAAAGGTCGCGCGAACGCGTACTTCTGTTATAATTTTGAAAATCATAATTATGTCACGCGAACGTATACATAACCACGATAGATTAATTAAAATTGCGCCTAAAACACTCTAATGTATTTGGATTATTTTCCTAAATTAATTTGAGCTTATTGAAAAGGTCATGATTTATGAAATTATTGGTGAAAAAAAAAGATTTAACTATCATTGGAGTTAACTATTTAATTAAGAAGGTTGAATAACAAGAATATATTGATGTTGGGCCACCAGAAATAAATTTGCTGGCCCTAATGTTTCTCAATTCTTAAATCTATACTACGGACCAAACAATGAAGCAAGACTAAAGGCAATGGAAATTATATTGAAACCAAAATTCTTCCCCATTTTAAGTCAAAACCGTTATGTTATATTTCAAAGGATAATCTATGTGGTCTACCCATTAAAAATATCAATTAACTTTATCTACTTTTAAAATATTTATTTTACATCCTATACCTACTATAAAACTTTATTTACTTCTTAAATTTTTAATATCATTATATGTCATTAAACATATCCCACCTTTAAAAAGACTAGATTATCTTTCGCTCCAACTTAATAAATTCCTTAAAACACTCCATCATCCCACATAATTAGGATTATACATTTTCATCGAAAAAATTGAACTCTAATAATTTCTCTTGTTATAAATAAACAACTCTCTCAATTCTTCTATGACATGGGGACGCAAAAAGAAGAAGAATATGAAAATAGAGCTTTTGTTATGTACAAGACAATCCTCTTTACCATTTATTTGTCAGATTAAGTGTTTTATTTTTTTTATTTTTCTCTTCTATCTATGTAATCAAAAGAAATAAATATTTTAATTTGGGATACAATATTTAAACTAAAAGAAATATTAGAATATACTATAATTCAAACTAATATATACACAATAATATTCTGGTGAAAAATACAATATTCAAATAAAAAATGCCATAATATTCTAATTTGGGATACAATATTCAAACTAAACACACCATAATTTTTTAATAGAATACAATATTAAACCAAACATACCACAATAGTTTAATGTGAGATATATTTTCCAAATCAAATTAAACATAACAAATTACAAAATATTAATGAAGAATATAGTATTCAAACCATCATACCATGATATTCTAATAAATAATAAAATATTCAAAATCAAACATATCACAATATTCTAATTTGAAAGATAGTATTCAAACCAAATATACCAATATTCTAATTTAAAATATAATATTCAAATCAAACATACTTTTATTTTTATTTATTGTGTATATATTGTTATACATGGAATATTAACATACTTTAATAGTATACAATGACTAGTTTACTATATATTTTTTATTGTATACAAGAAAATAAGGACAAAGGTTTTCATAGTTAAAAAAATTGTTTAATTTAATGGATAATATTATTTATTCTTTAATTTTATGTCCAAGTTTAAAACGAATGTTGTAATTTTTAGATTTTGCTTCCTATATATAATTTCCTTTAATTTAGGCGACAGATTTGTTAGGTAGTTCTTGTATGTGATGCCCCAAAAGGTCATCCCGTATATTTCTAGCTAAATCTGTGTTCTGAGGTCGTGAGAACCTCCTTCTATCCTACCTCAATTTGCGTGCGCAGCCCAGGCGTGCAGCCGGGAAGCCGTTATGTGAAAAATTGATAAAATGGCAATTTTGGTATTGGAAAATGTCACGACCCAAATTCTCACCCTTTGGGCCGTGACTGCGCCTAACGTTGAACCCGCTAGGC
>ML267769.1:0-15823 GCA_005239495.1 Nicotiana undulata
TCGGTTGTACTGATGCTACACCTGCACTTCTTTATGTTGTGCAGACTACGCAGCCGGACTCAGAGGTCACTGACGATCGGAGCATCTCATTCAGTCACGCAGGAGACTCGAGGTAGACCCGCAGACGTTCGTGGGCCTTGACGTCACCTTCTACTTTCCACTTTGAGCTATGTCTTACTTTTTATTTCAAGACAGCCCTATGTATTTATTTCAGACCTTCTGTTTGTAGTAGTCTCTTAGATAGTCCGTGAGTAGGTGACACCAGTTCTGGGATTTTGTATATGGGTTGTGTTTCGCATATGCTATGTTATGTTTTGGTTATTTTTGCTAAATTCATGTTGCGGGCCATCGATGCCCTAGTTAATTTGTTCGTTTCAGTCATTGATGAGTTATTTCCGGTTAAAACGTTGGCTTGTCTAGCGAGTTCACCGTTAGACGCAGTCATGGCCCGAAGATGGGATTTTCGGGTCGTGACAGTTAGCCAAGTATCTAAGGCACGCGACGACTCGCCACATGAGAGGACTGACTTGTCCCAATTATTTTATAAAGAATTGACAAAATTCGATGATAAAAGGGTCGATGGGAGGCTTGAATCCTAATGTGAAGGGATAAGTATTAACAAAAGAATACCCGGTCTTATAAGAGGTTATTCTTTGATTACAATTGGGAACGACAGCAGGAAAATCAGGCTTCCAGTAATAGTCCCTGCGTACAAGAGGTATCAAACCCTAAGTTATCTGGGTAGGATACTTGTCAGCATTGTCAAGAGACGACACTGAAAAAGGATGTTCTTTGAGGGCCTGACTATCCCTAGCAAAAGAAAATTCCGCAGGTACTATTTCATCGAACCTTGGTTCATGCAAAGGTTCATTGTGTTCTTTACTTTTTGATGAAGATCTAGAAGCCCTAGCCCTTGGAGAAGATAAAGAAATGGTAGACCTAGAAGAGGATGAGGGAGTAACATGAGAAGAAGAAGAACCTCTGGTAGGAGTAGAACCTAAAATCCTAAGCCTACCGCCTCTCCTACTCCGCGACGAAGCATAAGAATGAGTCAGATCATGTACGTTAATGACTCTCTTAGACTGGTTTGAAGAAAACATATTTACAAAGACAAGAATTTTTGCAAACAAGGAATGAAGGTTGGAAGTTTTTCGTGAAAGTAAAAGGAGTATTTATACTCGAAGGCAACCGTCAAAAATGGAAAAAATAGTGATGTGAAAGTCATAATTGAAGTTGTCACTTGGGGACTGATGCAGCCGCAAAAAGACCTAAAAGGCGCTGAATAATTGCAGAACCAATCTGGAAATGCCACGTGGCACAAGCATTAAATGGAAGTGACAAACGACGCCTACATTCAGAAATAGGTGCAATGTTACGAGTGAAGCGGCGGCAAAAAGATTCCCGCCATAAATGAGTATCCACTTACCAAATATTAATCGATAAATACATGGTAAGTGGGGGGACTATCTGTATTGGTAAAATAAGAGCTTCACACGTGTAACAATTGTGATGACTCAACAATATACATGGAATAATGAAAACATGCCAACTGGACAGGATGCTATGAAGAGGTACAAGGCAAAGACGCGCAGAATAACATACCCACGAGGTAATCAGTTACGAGAATCTAAACCTGATTGAGAAGACGAAGAGACACGGTTAGAATGAATCCTGACAGAATAAAGGGCAGATTCAGAGATCTTCAAATAATGAGCCAAACGTTACACAACCTTCACGCGATAGTTACGGTTAATCATTGTAACGTTACATTAATGCCATTATTAGTCATTAATTCTCAAATTACTGAAAAGTGGCAGACGTTATATCATGAAATTCCTTATATAAGGGAGTAAAATATAGCCTGTAAAGACACATTCGACCTACTATTTCAATACACTTACTTTTTCGTGCATCTTACTGCTTTCTAATTACAAATTTCCTAACAACTATTAGTTTATTCTTTGGTTATCAGAAACCCGTGTGCTTCTTAAAATAACTTTGGCAGAGAATCTAATTATTTGGTAAAACAATGGGTAGCTGGCATTTATACCGGTACTGGAGAAGCCATCAGTCATAACGTTTAGGGTTTGGCTAACTACTTAATGAGGTTGGGTGTTTAGGAGCCTAGGAAGGTTCTTTTTTCTGTGGTGGTACACTCATCTTTGTTGAAGCGCATCAATGCTCGCCAATTTTACAATCCTCACTTGTTAGTGTTGAGGAAACAGTGTAGTGGGGTGGTGCTAAGGAAGTTGTAATTGGGGATAATGGTGTTATGTGGCTTCAAGGCTGGATTTTCGTTCTCAATGTTGATGGGTTGATAAAGTTGATCATTGAGGAGGCTCATAGTTCATTGTATTCCATTCACCCAGCAGTCACGAAGATGTACCGTGACTTGAAGTAGTATTACTAGGGGCGGAAGATGAAGAAAGACATTGTTGAACATGTCTCCCAATGTTTGAATTGTCAACAGGTGAAGTATGAACATCAGAAGTCGGGCGAGTTGACTATGAAGTTTGTGATACTGGAGTGGAAGTGGGAGCGCATCATTATGTACTTTGTGGTAGTCTTACCACATACCTTGAGGAAGTACAATGTTGTTTAGGTCCTTGTGGACCGTTTGACTTAGTCCGCACATTTCATTTCGGTGATGGCTTCTTACTCTTCATTGCGGTTGGCTTAGATTTATATCAGGGAGATTATCCACCTGCACGGTGTGCCTATATCTATCATTTCAGACTCTGGCACGCAATTGGTGTCCGCATATCGAGAGTTGTGCACTTGTGAGTTGGGCACATAGATTGATCTAAGTATCGCATTTCACTCTCAGACGGATGTGCAAGCGAGCGGACCATTCAAATTTTGGATGATATGTTGAGGGCATGCTCTATTGATTTTGGGGGGTCAATGGGACCAATTTCTACTATAGCAAAGTTTTCCTACAAAAATAGCTATTAGCTGAGTATCCAGATGGATCCGTATGAGGATTTATGGTTTATGATGTCGTTCTCTTGTTATTGTTTAAGTCCGGTGAGGCTAGATTGTTGGGAACAAACTTGGTTTATGATGCTATGGAAAGGGTGAAAGTGATTTAGGAGCGGCTCCTTACTACACAATCCAGGCAAAAGAGATATGTTGATAGGAGGAATTGAGATGTGGCTTACATGGAGAGAAAGAAGGTTTTTCTCCGAGTGTCATCACCTATGAAGGGTGTTATGCAATTTTGGAATAAGGGTCAGCTGAGCCCGAGTATTAGAGTTAGGAAGGTTGCTTATAGGCTTGCATTGCCTCCTAACCTAGCAAGGGTACATCCGATATTTCACGTTTCCATATGCTGGAAATACCATAAAGATAGGTCACATGTATTGGACCTCATAACGGTGCAACTTGATGAGAATTTGACTTATGAGGAAGAGCCGATGGCAATTCTAGGCAGGCGGGTTCAACCGTTGCGATCTGAGGATATTCCTTTTGTGAAAGTGCGTTGGAGAGTTCAGTCGATTAAGGAGGCTACTTGGGATTTTGAATCCGACATGAGGAGTAGATCCCCACTTCTTTTAAATGAGAATGTAATGACCCGATAGGTTGTTTGCATACTAGCTCCCCATTTAATGATTTGAGACTTTCACAGCTGAATTTTATAATTTATGACTTGCGTTCTTGGTCCATGTTTATTTTCGGAATGTTTAAATATGATTTTAAAAGAAAATGTGATTTTTTTCTTTGAAAATGTCTAGAGTTTACCACAGTCAATGTTTTATGTAAACGTCCCCAGATTAATTTAAGGATTCCAGTAGGTTTGTATCATGATTTTGAACTTATACGCATGTTTCGTTTAAAATATTGAATTTTGATGATTGATTCTTGATTTTAGATGTTATTTTGATTATTTGAGCTTGCGAGCGAGTTTCTATGATATTGCTAAACTTTTGTGAATGTTCGGAATGTAGCCCGAGGGGCTCGGGTGATTTTCAGAAAGGTTGCATATTATTTTGGATAACTATTGTGTTTGCTGGTGTTGCTAGGCTACAGATCTCACTTTTGTGAGGTTCTGTTGCCAAGTACGAGTCTCACATTTGTGAGAAAATGCTCACATTTACGAAGCTAGGGAGGAATTGCGCATCTTCGGTTTTGGGATGTTTTCCTCGCATTTACAAGGAGGCAAGGAATTGCAAATGTGAGTAAGGGGTCGCAATTATGACACTGGTGAACTGAGGAACAGCATCGCATTTGCGAAAATTGGTCGGCTTTTGAAAAGGGACGGGCTTTCGCAAATGCGAAAGGTGAGTCGCATTTGCGACATCTGTGAGGCTCAGGCACTGATCGCACTTGCAATCAGTGGTTCGCATCTGCAAACATCATAATTACGAACAAGTGATCGTAGTTGCAATACCTACAACTGGGTAAAAGGTTTGGATTTCAGGACATAGATCGTTTTACATAATGTTTCAGACCCTGACTCCATAGAGGCGATTTTTGGAGAGCAATGTTTTCCCAACTTCATAGGTTAGTAACTTTAAATTGTTTTCATTCAATTTCCAATACTTTTTCATGAATTTTATTATCAAAACAAAGATTCTTATAGTAAAAATTGGGGGTTTTTGGGTAGAACCAGGATTTTGTAAATTTGTGATTTAAACCTTAAATTGAGGTCAGATCTCGAAACAAAACATTTATTTGGAATCGGAATGTATGAGTAATGGGGATTTGGTCCTAATTTTGGTTTTCGACAGTTACACCCCATATTTTAGCACGTGAAAGTACGCTATAAGTTAATTGATAAGAACTCGGAAATGAGATGTTATATCCCACATTTTTAGACAGTAAAGTTTTGTCGTAAGTTATTTGATGTAAGTTCTAGAATGAGATTATTTTGGGATTATAAATATTAGGCTATTTCAAACCAGTGATAAGTAAATCTGTGATGGTGAAAGGGTGATCTAGTGGAAGAAAATGAGTTTCGTCAAGTTTGACATTTTAAGGTAAAATAGGCCCGAGCTAATATACTCGGTATTTATGGACTAATGCCATACAAGGTACCACATGACCATGATAGTAAGGTGTATAAGGTATGTCAAAAGTGAGTCGTATTTTAAGTAAGTGGAAATTATTCTTAATTGTGTGGGTAATTGATTAACTATTGGGTAATAGGAAATTACCTAGTTAATTAATAATTAGTGGTGGATTAATTGAAGTCTTTGGATAAAGACTAAAGCAAAAAACGTGACATCCCCTTTGAAATACATTAAGTGGCTCATAACTTGGCACGAAAGGTAGCCATTTAAGTGTCATACACATGACATTTCCGTAAGCATATTTAAAGTTTGGCCTTGAGATAATCAAAGGGATCATATAGCTTTCTTCCAAAATTCCAAGTTAATCTCAAATCAAGCAAGAACAATTCCCATAATTATGTTGGCTTCAACGGACATTACTCTCGAAACGAAACAATTCCAACGAGATTTCTTAGCACCGTAGCAACGTGAGATTTTGAAATTCTAAAGGAGTACGGTGCAACCTTTTCCAAGAATATCATACGGATTTTTCCCTACTCCAACTATGTTAAGGCTATCCCTTCTTTCCTTTTGGCATGATCTATACGATACAAACGAAATGAGCAAAGGCACAATTTCCATAAATGACTTTATTCATAGAAATACTATGCTTATGTTCTTGATTCCCCATGTGTCATATTATTCTATCATTTATTCATGGTCTCAGAAAATACGTAAGTTGATAAAGTTTATTTCATGATGTTAATCAAATGCATAATGGTCTTATGATACTCCGAAAGATTTTATTAATGTGTTTGTTATGCATTTCATTCATTTACATTGACCTATGACCAGATGGCGTTATGTACGCGTATATATGTATATTATATGTATATGGGATATGGAAAAAGGTTACGACGTTATATACACACCACCACCTGATCAGCTGGTATACATTGATGATTTTGCCCACAGTGGCTGAGATGATATGATGGGATGCCCTAAGAGGCCTGATGATGTTATGAAATATGTTCCTATGCACGACCTAACTTTCATACGCATATGCATAACACTATAAGAATTTCATGATTTACGGAGTTATCCAGACTTACAGGTTGAGTCAATTACTCTATATTTCTTCCATATCTGTTATGTACTTATTTATGTGCCTTAAATACTCGATACATTATTCGAGCTGACGTCTCTTTATCCTTGGGATGCTGCATTTCATGTCTGCAGGTCCCGATAGACAGGTCCAGAATCCTCCAAGTAGGCTATCAGCTCAGCGGAAGATGGTTGTGCGCTCCATTTGCTCCGGAGTTGCTTATTTGGTCAGTATGATTAGGACATGTATTGATTAGTATGGCAGGACTCTATCCCGGCCTTTATTACATTAATGTACTCTTAGAGGCTTGTAGACATATGTCGTGTACGTGAAAGATTGTATGGCCTTGGCGGCCCGTGTTTAGTGTACAAGTACCATTTTAGTCTTATAGGCCAGTATGTCTAGTATATAAGTTTTTATTCCGTCATGCTTTACTCTGGTTCACTTACCTATGATAAAATAATACGAAAGATACGTTACGTTGGTACTCGATTAAGTAAGGTACCGGGTGCCCGTCGCGGCCCATCCGTTTAGGTCGTGACATCGACCAACGAGGCCCCGTATTGACTTTTTTTTTACTCTTTCAATTATGATAACCATTGAACCTTTTCGTACGAAGGTAGTTTCTAAATCTTGTTTTGACTTGCTTTAGAGAATAGTGCATTTTAGTGCCCTTTTTATGTTATGTCGTGAGACATGCCGTATTCAAGAATTACTGATATATTGGATAGGGTTGCACGCTGCAACACTATTATCATATATATATATATATATATATATATATATATATATATATATTGGATCGGGTTGCACACCGCAACATTTTTTGTGTGTGTGTGTGTGTATTATCGAGTTTCATGCTTCAACGATTTTATTATACGCATTAGATCGGGTTGCATGCCGCAATAGTATTATTATATATTGAATCGGGTTGCACGCCGCAATGGTATTGGTATTGGTATGTGGACTGGGTTGCGCGCTCAAAACGGAAAGGATGTTTTGTGGTTATTCTTGGTTGTTATATTCCACTACTGTGTTGTGTTGTAAGAATTTGTCGTGATGATATATTGGGGACATTTGTCTTTTACTTTCTCATTGCGTTTATTATGTAGTTATTCATTATATTGTTATTGTTTTTTTGCTTATAAAACGTACAAGTCTACAGTTAGTTTCTTCTTATAGCCTCGTCGGTTAGACACGATACTTACTAAGTACATGGGGTCGGTTGTACTCATACTACACTTCTGCACTCCTTGTGCAGATTCAGGTGTTGATCCCAGTTGCGTTCAGAGGTGATTGCTCGGACCTTCTTCTTCCACGAGACTTGAGGTAGTGATACTTGGCGATCGCAGACCTTGGAGTCCCCTTTTATTTAGTATTATTAGTGGCTCATGTACTTGTGACACTAGGTTTTGGGGATAGTCTTACACAACAATGGTTGTACTTCTATTATATGTTTATGCAATTTACAGTAACGACCCGACTGGTCGTTTTGAGAGTTTAAACTCCGTTCGGTGGTATAAGGTCATAATCAGCTTCACATTATGTATATCGACCTGTGTGCATGGTTAGATTCAGTTACTGGATAATCCGGAGTCGAATTAGGGGAGAATTTTCAAATTTTGAAGCTAAAGTGAAGAAAGTTGACCGGAGATTTGACTTTTGAATAAACGGCCCTGGAATGAGTTTTGGTTAACTCCAACAAATTCGTATGTTGATTTTGGACTTAGGGGTGCGCCCGGAATTGGATTTGGAGGTATGTAGAGCAGATTGAGGTAATTTGGCGGAAGTAGAATTTCGGCGAATTCGGCCGATAGGTGGAATTTTGATATTAGGCTCAGAATGGACTTCCGAGAGTGGCTGTAGGTCCGTTATGTCATTTGGGACTTGTCTACAAAATTTCATGTCGTTCCGGGTTGTTTTGATAGGTTTCGACGCGAGTCTTGATATTTGGAGTTTTGAAAATTTCTAAGTTTGATTTTTGGTTTGATTCGTCATTTTGGTGTTAGTTCGTGTGTTTTGAAACCTCGAGCGAGTCCGTGTTAGATTATATGACTTGTGTGTGTGTGTTTGGACAGGGTCCCGCGGGCCTCGGGCGTGTTTCGGATAGGCTACGGGTCATTTTTCTTCATTATTCCTTTGCTGATACTGGTTTCCGGTTTCCTTCTATGCGATCGCATAGATGAAGCCGCGATCGCATAGATTTATTTTGGGTCGCCCAATTTTGTTCAATGCGATCACATTGAAGAATCCGCGATCGCAGAAGTACATCTCCCTCTTCATCGCGATTGCACAAGTGAACCTGCGTTCGCATAGTTCCCAGTTCTCATTCTCCGCGTTCGCATTTGTGTTACCGGGAAAGCATAGCACAATTTGGCCAGCAACATTTTCCTTATCCGCGATCGCAGTGTCAGCTCCGCGATCGCATAGAAGCTTTTGGCCAGCCCTTCCCTTCCTCTTTGCGATCGCATCCGATTGTCTGCGATCGCGATGCTTTAAACACCTGGGCTGATTATATAATTCCAAAAATGAGGGTTAAGCCATTTTAAAGGTATTTTGAGTTCTAGAGCTCGGTTTTGGGCGATTTCTTGGGGGATTTTCACACTAATCAAATGGGTAAGTGTTATCCCATTATAATTTAATATATTTCATGAATTAGTTCTTACTTTTATCATTTAATTCGTGTTTTGGGTTGAAGAACTTGGGTTTTTGAAAGAAACTTTCTAAATTGAAAATTCATGATTTGAATGACCAAATGAAATCGGATTTGGATAAATTTAGTATGGGTGAACTCGTATCAGAATGGGTAATCGAATTTTGTAAAATTTGTCGTGTTCCGAGGTGCGGGCCTGGGGGTCGACTTTTGGGTAGATTTTTATAAATTAGTAAAGATTGAAACTTTATTATTCTGAACCATTCCGTATACGTGTTATGTGCATTTTGAAGTTGTTCTAGTTGGTTTTGAGCCGTCCGGAGGTCTTTCCGCCCGAGAAGTCTACTTTTGAGTATTCCGGTGGTCGTCTTTGAGGTAAGTATCTTGCCTAACCTTGTGTGGGGGAACTACCCCTAGGATTGAGTCTTATTTGTTGATTGCAGTCCGTGTATGCGAGGTGACGAGTGCGTACTCAGACTTATGTGCAATTAGATTGCCCTTCTAGGATTTTAGGTCCTTAAATTCCCCGCGTATGAACTGCAAATTGTTATATCTCGATCCTTGATTTCTAGCTTTGTCTCTCCTTGTTAAATTAGAAGTTGATTGCTTGGTGTTTCCTTGCTTCTTATTTGCAGACCTTGCTTTTCTTACCGTTACGCTATAGTTTTTCTTCATACTCTGCTTATTTGATTAAAATTAGTATGATCTCGCCCCATAATTGTTTAGCAGTAATTGGAATATCTATACCTTGCTGTCAAGCATGCCCGTGAGTCGTATATCGTGAATATGTGATCCCCCTCCCTTAAGTGCTACTTAGGATTAATTGGGTAAATTTTTATGTTGGTGATATTACTTAGGGGTTGTCTACCTATTGAATACTCGTTCGAGTTGAGTTTATTCGATAAAGTTGATTGCCTAAGTGAGATTAGTTATAACTGATGCCCTTGCCGGGATTATTTGGTTTTCTTTGGTTGTGAATTTTGATGCATGGAATAAATGACATATTTGCCTTGCTTTCTCCTCTCTATGCTACTTTCGTTGTGCTTGGTATTCCTTTCAGTGGCTATTTCTTATGAGTGAGTTTTATCATTCTGGTGATTTAATTCCTTGTATTTGATTGCTCATCGCACCCTACATTTTGTTTGTTGTTTTATTGCCTGTTGTTGCATTGTGTGCTGTTCTGTCACATTCTGGTTGTTTTTCTCAGTACTGCACTGCATATTTAAATTGGGACTACGGACTGAGATCCGGGAGTTTCCCCCTGTACTGCATTGCATATTTAAATTGGGACTACGGACTGAGATCTGGGAGCTTTCCCCCTATACTGCATCGCACATTTAAATTGGGACTACGGACTGAGATCTGGGAGCTTTCCCTGTGTACTGCATCGCATATTTAAATTTGGACTACGGACTGAGATCCAGGAGCTTTCCCCTTGTACTGCATTGCATGAAAATTCCTGAGTTACGAACTGGGTTCCGGTGAGGTTACCATATATATATATATGTATTTTGAAAAGTATTTGTCTTGCAGAAAAGTGATATTTGAAAAAGCAGTATTTGGGAAAGTACATTTGAACAAATGTTATTTAAAAGGGCATTATCTGGGAAAGTATATTTTGACAAATGATATTTGGAAAAGCAGTACTTGGGAAAGTATATTTGGACAAATCATATTTGGAAAAGCAGTATTTGGGAAAGTACATTTGAACAAATGTTATTTAAAAGGGCATTATCTGGGAAAGTATATTTTGACAAATGATATTTGGAAAAGCAGTACTTGGGAAAGTATATTTGGACAAATCATATTTGGAAAAGCAGTATTTGGGAAAGTATATTTGAACAAATGTTATTTGAAAGGGCAGTATTTTGGAAAGTATATTTTGACAAATTATATTTTGAAAAGCAGTACTTGGGAAAGTATATTTGGACAAATGATATTTGGAAAAGCAGTATTTGGGAAATTATATTTGAACAAATGTTATTTGAAAGGGCAGTATCTCGGAAAGTATATTTTGACAAATGATATTTGGAAAAGCAGTACTTGGGAAAGTATATTTGGACAAATGATATTTGGAAAAGCAGTATTTGGGAAAGTATATATGAACACCACGTATTTTGAAGGAACTATGCTTTAAGGATTCCTCTTTAAAAAGATATAAATATACATTCAGAGAAACTATGTTTCAAAGAAGTTTTCCTTATTTCCGAAATGATTATATTTTCAAAACCTTCAAATCTAAACTCACGATTTAAATGTTTTCACTCGACGTTTTTACCAGCTCTATTGAGTTTATTGGTTTAAGCCTGATATGAAGAAATTGATATAGTGATAGGTTGTTAATGCTTATTGGGTTGTGACTTCGACTTTGGCTTGACATTTCTTATGTTTTCTTTGCGTATTTATACTTTGTTGCGGTAGATCGTATGCTGAGTTTTATTCCGTATTATTCTATCTTACTGTCAGCAAAAATCTTTAGATAGACATTACGTTTCGGTCATTATCTTCGTACTTATGCCTTTTTCTTATTAGACCAGTGGGGTCTTGACTAATCATCGTCACTACTTCACCGAGGTTAGTCTTGATACTTACTGGGCACCGCTGTGGTGTGCTCATACTAATCTTCTGTGCATTTTTGTTTGCACAGATCCAGGTATTGACCGTTAGTAGCTGCACAGATTACCGTTGATGAGGAGACTCAAGGTAAACCTGCTTCTGCGTTCGTAGGTTTCGGAGTCACCTACCAGTTTATCTCAAACTGTACTTATTCATTTCTAGACAGTTGTAGTTAGATTTTGTAGAAATAATTCATAGAGCTGATGACTTGTATTTACCGGGTTTTGGGAAATTCTAAACTCTGTCAAGATTTCCATATCGAGACTGTTATGTTTTATTTCATTATTGTTGATGCTCAGTAATATATTAGGCTTACCTAGTCCCTAAGACTAGGTGCCATTACAGTACCGAACGGAGGGGAAAATTGGGTCGTGACATTTAACCTTTTATTATTATTAAAGTATCTTAGTTGTTAAATTGCTTTAGTTTTTGTGCTAATGTTGGCTTTCCTAGAAAGCATATGTTAGACGTCATCACCACCCCATGGTTGGGATTTTGGGTAGTGACATACAACTTATGATTCTAGAATGAGACTAAGTTTGTCAAATCCCTCTCAAACATTCCTAAAGATAAACCAACCACCCCCGCAAATCACAAAATCACAAACAGAAATCGTTAATTAAGCTTCAAATAAGGAAATGAGGCTCAAATACATAAGACAACTGCCCGGGTCGTTACATTCTCCCCCTCTTAAACAAATGATCGTCTTGAAAAAAGTTTAGAAACATACCTGGTTCATCCACTTATCATGCTTAGTCACCCAAGTCGCTTCCTCGGCCTGTTGACATCTCCACTAAACCTTCATTGATGCAATATCTTTCGACCTCAGCTTCCGAACCTGCCTATCAAGAATGGCCACTTGTTCTTCTTCATAAGCCAAAGTCCCATCCAAATGCACTAAACTGAAATCTAACACACGTGGCTCGTCTTCATGGTACTTCCGAAGTATAGAAATATGAAACACCAGATGAACTCCTGACAAGTTGGGTTGTAAAGCAATCATGTAGGCCACTTCTCCAACTGTCTCTAACACCTCAAATGGACAAATGTACTGAGGGCTCAACTTTCCCTTCTCCGCAAATATCATCAGGCCCTTAATAAGCGAAACTCAAAGAAGAACCTTCTCACCTACTATGAAAGCCACATCTGAAACCTTTCTATTAGTATAACTCTTTTTCCTGCACTGCATTGTACGAAGCCGCTCCGAAATCAATTTCACCTTCTTCAAAGCATCATGAACCAGATCGATGCCAAAATACCTAACCTCCCATGGCTCAAACCAACCAACTAAAGAACGACATTGTCTGTAATATATAGCCACATATGGAGCCATCTGAATACTATAGTGGTAGCTGTTGTTGCGTGCAAACTCCTAGTGGTAGAAAGTGATCCCAATGGC
The DNA here is from genome assembly GCA_005239495.1 of Nicotiana undulata. NCBI lineage: Eukaryota > Viridiplantae > Streptophyta > Magnoliopsida > Solanales > Solanaceae > Nicotiana > Nicotiana undulata. Next base: position 12,765 of record ML267769.1, read on the forward strand.
CTCTGAAATCAATAACACATGCCCTCCACATATCCTCCAAAAGTTGAATGGTCTGCTCAGACCCGACCATTCGTTTAAGGGTGAAATGCATTTGTTGACCCAAGTCACTGCATAGTTTTGAAGATTGACAAATGTCTGACCAGTTGAATCAGGTCCACCAGAGCACACATTCTTGAACTGAATAGCTGGCACATGAACCGTATATGCATAGGAGATATTTGTGATTGTGAAGTATCAATGAACCAAGATATTGTCTCCTAATGCGAAAAGGTTACAAACTAATGAGATAATAGAAGTTGAATTCAGCAAGGAAAGTAACAAAGGAAGGAAGTTGAGTTTGATACGAACTCTTTCACTTAGGAAGAGTTGGGCTAGAACTGAACGACAAACTCAACAACTGAATCTATAAATATTCGAAGTATTTCTGCTGGAATTCTTGACGCACAAGTAATGAAGTGAATCAAGATCTGAAAGCGAAATTCCCAGAGTTATTTTGCAAGCAGATTTATTGTGCGATACAAAGGCTACAGATCAGCTAGAAGAACTAGTTCCACTGTTTGTGTATTGAGTCTAGTTGATTGTANGTTTTTAACCCTTCGAGCCAGGTGTTTTCCACGTAAAAATCTTTGTGTTTGTACTTTACAGATTTTATTATTCCGCACTAGTAGAAGTTGGAACACAAAGAAGAACCAGGTTCTTTTTGTGAGACAGCACTCAAAAATTGGGTACCACACATTTAACATATATTCTTGTGTGGTATTGACGTCTAAAACATCAATTGGTATTAAAGTAGGTTATCCTTGAAAAGGCTAACACCTTGGACAAGATCAACATGAGTGCACCACCTGGGAATTGGGAAGGTCAATCAACTGAAAGGCCACCACTCTTCAATGGCCAGTACTACTCTTGGTGGAAAAACATGATGAATGACCACCTGATTGGAGAAGGAACTCTGGGACATAGTCACTGATGGACCTCTAGCTACAATGAAGAAGACTGTTGAAGGTTTAGATGTACCAAAGACTAGGGCTGATTGCACTTCTGAACATCTGAAGAAATGGGAGAAGAATGTTAAGGCCCAGAAGTGGCTAGTTTGGGATTCTCTACAAGTAGCCCATGAAGGAACACCTCAGGTAAAGAGGTCTAGAGGTGCTCTACTATACTCTCAGTATGAAAACTTCACCATGAAAGAAGGAGAGACTATCCAAGAGATGTACACAAGGTTCACAACCTTGACTAATGAACTGAAGTCTCTTGGAAGAGTCATTGTGGAAGAGGACAGGGTTGAGAAGATCCTGACAAGGGTCTTGCCAATTTCCTGGGAAAGCAAAATCACTGCTATCCAGGAATCCAAAAATATGGCAACCTTGAGATTGGATGAGCTGATTGAAAACCTTACTGCTTATGAACTCAGAAGGAAAACCATGAGGATGGATGCCCCAAATAAGGAGAGAAGTCTAGCACTAAGGATCACTGAGGGAGCAGATCTGGAAGAAGATGAGATGGCCATGATTACCAAAGAATTCAGAAACTTTCTCATGAGGAAGAAGGGCATCTCTAGGGGAGAAAACTTCAACAAGGAAAAAGCTCTAGAAAGGCCAACTAACGAGGGATGCTACAAATGTGGTAAGACTGACCATCTCATTAAAAATTGTCCTCAGTGGGAAGTAGAATGGAAAATGTGATGACCCAAAAGATCATCCTAAGTAATTCTAGCTAAATTTATGTTTCAAGGCCCCGAAAGCCTCCGCTAATCTTACCTCGATATAAGTGCGCAGCCCAGGGCAGGTAGCCGGGAAGTTTCCATGTGAAAATTTGATAAAAATGGGATTTTTGAATTGAATAATTGAATAAAGCTGACTTTGGTCAACGTTTTTTGGTAAACGGACCCGGACCCGTGATGTGATGGTTCCAGAGAGTCCGTAGGAAAATATGGGACTTGGGCGTATGCCCGGAATAGAATTCCGAGATCCTAAGCCCGAGAAATGAATTTTTAAAGAAAATTATTTTCTGGAAATAATAAAGGATTTTGAAAATGAGTAATTATGTGTAAGCCGTGTTACCAGGCCCGTATTACGGTTCCGGAGCGCGAAACAAGTTTATTATATGTTATTTGTCCTATGTATTAAATTTGGTGTAAAGCGAACTTGATTTGACGGTTTCGGATCAAAATGAGAGATTTAGAGTTAGTAAAGTTTTTAGGATGTTCATAAAACTTGAAATTTGGTTAGGAATGTGATTTTATGCTACCGAGGTCCGAATGAGATTCCGAGGCAGGGAATAGTTCCGCTACGTTATTTATGACTTGTCTGTAAAATTTGAAGTCGTTCCGAGTTGTATGGGTCGGTTCGGCGCATCGTCATAGAATTCTAGAGTTTCAAAGTTCTTAAGTTTTGAATTCAGGGGTTTTTAGGGTGTTTTTGAGTTTTAGCATTGTGTTAAGTGTTCCGTGGGCTCGAGCAAGTCCGTTTAATGATTTGGGACTTGTTGGTATTTTTGGACGGGGGCTCGGGTGGGGCTAGGTGCCTCCCGAACCCCGCACGAGGCCAAAAACCAGCAAAAATCATTGTTGGTGCACAGCAGCTGGTGTGACCGCAGGTGCAGGACCGCACCCGCGGTCCAGGCCTTTGAAGGGTGCGACCTCTTCCGCAGGGGCGATCCAAACTCCGCAGGAGCGGGACCGTTGGTGAGGCTCCCGACTCCGCAGGTGCGAGCCTAGGGTCCCAGGCCCTTTTCCGCAGGGGAGATCTTTTCTCGCAGGCGCGAGACCGCACCTGCGGTCCTAAGGTCGCAAGTGCGGAAACCCCTGTTGGTAGCCCCTCTTAAATGTCCAAAATTTCGGGTTTTCTTCATTTTATCCACCATCAACCTCCATTAGAGAGCATCCATGTTTGGGCAGCACCTTCCACGACCACCCACTGTAAGAGGTAAGTTAAACCCCATAAACTTCTATTTTTAACATTAATTCCTAGTTAAATTCACTACTAAATCATCTAAAAATCATAGAATTAGGTAGTAATTTTAGGGTTCTTGACGATTTTGTGACTTTCCATGTTAGG
>ML267772.1:0-16705 GCA_005239495.1 Nicotiana undulata
ATTTCCTCTAGCTTTTGTTGTTTGTGCCAATGAAAGCACAGAGACGTGGACGATGTTTTTGAATCACCTGAAAGAGCACGTTGTCAAACAGAGTTCAGGTATTTGTCTAATATATGATCGTCACGGTGGTATATTAAGTTCTGTGGAGAACTTTCCTGCATGTCAAGAGCCTTATGCATACCACCGTTACTGTGTGAGGCACTTTAAGGCCAATTTCCAGAAGGCATATCCCAACAAGGATCTGCATGATTTGATGTGGATGGCAGCAACGGACCACCAACAGCACAAATTCCGGAGGCATATGGAATCTATAAGGCAAGAAGACGAGGCAGCATATTGTTGGCTAATGCGACATAACCCTGAAAAGTGGACTTTGCATGCGGATGGTGGCAGACGATGGGGAGTTCTTACTACAAACGTGTCAGAGTCCTTCAACGGGTTATTGAAGTCGGCAAGAGGATTGCCCGTCACAGACATGGTGCGAATGTCGTTCAAGTAGATGGCGGAGAGGTTTGTTGAACGGTCTGCAGCTGCAACGGAATTGATGGAAAGGGGTGTTGAATTTATGCCAGTGCCGATGCAGAGATTTGAGAAATACAGAAGGCGAGAACATTGGCATTCATTTTTGCAGTATGATAACGACAGAGGTATTTTTGAAGTCCGCACCGCTATCCATAATAATTGGGGTAATAATGTACATATTGCTAATGAATCAGCAAGGTTCTGCTCATGTGGGAAATTGTCCATCTACCATATGCCTTGCTCACATGCCATCAAGTGTTTTCAACGTATTGGTTATGAGGAGACCAACTATGTTGATCAATAATATAGTGTTTCCAAGTACCTAAAGACATATAGTGGTCAGTTGCAGCCAGTGGGTGATGAGCATTATTGGCCTCCGGAACCATTTAAAATGGTGTGTAACAAGTCCTATTTGCGTAAAATACAGGTGCAGAAGAGAATGCGTATACGGAACCAAATGGATGCTAGTGATACCGTTTATGCGCGCAAATGTGGTATATGCTCGCAAACAGGACACGACCGCCGTAAATGTCCTTCAGCTGGTTTGGGTGGCAAAACTAATCAAGCTCGTGGTGGGTGTTATTCTAGTGTACCTAACTACCCATGAGTTGATGTTATAATAATTAGTTGTTATGTATATGTTGCAAGATTTATTATATAAAATTATGCTTGTTAATTATGATTTGTACTTTCCCATTTTACCTATTTAAATGATAATTTAATAAAATTATTTGTATCTTTAGCGCGGATGAACACTATGTTATGTGTGTGTTATCTTGTTGAACTGAAAAAGCTGACTAGCTGACATAAAGTTGTCTTGTCAACATCATGATATTTAACGCGCAAAATATAGCGTCGTTGGATAGTACGTTATGTATTTAGCGCGGATGAACACTATGTTATGTGTGTGTTGTCTTGTCGAACTGAAAAAGCTGACTAGCTGACATAAAGTTGTCTTGTCAATATCATGATATTTAACATGCAAAATATAGCGTCGGTGGATAGTACGTTATGTATTTAGCGCGGATGAACACTATGTTATGTGTGTGTTGTCTTGTCGAACTGAAAAGGCTGACTAGCTGACATAAAGTTGTCTTGTCAATATCATGATATTTAACACGCAAAATATAGCGTCGTTGGATAGTACGTTATGTATTTAGCGCGGATGAACACTACGTTATGTGTGTGTTATCTCGCCTATAAATAAGGCTCATTCTAGTTAATTTGTGTGCTCAAAATTTACTAAAAGCAAATATTTCATTAAAAGTAAGGTTTTTTTTATTAAAAGCAAATATTTCACAAATGGCTCAACCTCTTCGTCCATCAACCAAGGTGCAAGTGTGAAAAACCATGTTTGATGCAAAATTATTGGGACGGTGGTGAAGTTGGACGCCGCTACTGGCACTGTACGAACCAGCTTTACAAGGTTCCCGACGAACCTATTTGCGATTTTGAGGAATGGGTTGATGAACCATGTTATCAAGAATGCTACAAAGAATCTTTGCAGCATCTTCATAATGTGTGTTTAAGACAATGGGAACATGAAAGAGAAAGAAATAGAATCATTGCAGACTTGAGGGCGAAACTGAAGGAGGTAGGAGAAGAAAAATGGAAATCTGAATGGAATTGTCAAGCCCAAAAGGAACGTAAAAACAAAATATAAACAGGAACTTGCGGAGGTGAAGGCGAAACTTAAAGAGTTAGAAGAAGAAAAAGAACAACTAGAAGAACGATATAAGTGGTTGGAGAGGAGAATAAATGGCAGTCGGGGGTAAACACTAAACATGTATGTGTTTAGTGTATTTTTCCTATTTCATGTATTTTTATTATGTTGGCCTGCTATGTTTGTGTTTGTAATGTTTTGTTTCTTTGTGGTACTGAAGTTTATTTTAATTGAAGTGGAAGTTAAGTTTTAGTGCTTGTGTTGTTATATGAAACTATAAAACGAAAGGGGAACTAAAAAAATTAATGAGCATATTATATAAATATTGTTGTTATATGAAACTATCAAACGAAAGGGGAAGTAAAAATATTAATGGCATATTATATAAATATTGTTGTTAATGTACACAAAAATATTATTTACACCAAATACAAAAAAAAAAATAACGGAAGGCCGAATCAATGTGTCACGCATCCGGTGTGTCTCAACGCAGCCGCTGGCCTGAGGCGCATCCCAACGCGCCCGGGTACGCTATCGGGATCATCATCATCAAGTCTTCTACTTATAGCCGGATGCAGCGCATGATGGCATGTATCGGTGGTGCTGTCAGGATCGATATAAGAGGCCGTCGGTCCAGTAGAAGGCTACATAATAATATAAAACTTAGTATAGAAAAGTACATAACAATTCGCAATAATTTATAATGTCTTACCATGATCGTGTCTGGATACTGAATGTAGTCATTTGTCGCAGCCACGTCAGCATCGCATGAAGCCTTAAAAAAGAAAATTAATAAAGTTAAATAAAATAAATAAGTTACAGTTAAAACAGATTCAAATTCAATACTAATAAACTCATACCTGCGCATGTGATGTGGAGCCATAACTCAGTCGGCGCCCACTATACAAATCTCGGGTCGGTCGATACTCATCAGTGGTAGACAGGCCTGGGAAGTATCTACCCCAATCAACTCCTTGAATATCCGAGCCCGGGATCAATAATTGACCCGATGGGGTCACCTGCGATGGCACTGGAGTGCGATAAATTCCAAGGCTGTAAGACGACATGTCCATCTCATGCATGCCACCTGCCATATCAGCTGCAACATCATCAGCAGAAGCCTCAACGCCCCCTTGCTGGAGACCACCTCCTCTCCGCCCACGACCACGTCGTCCAGCACCACCTGCTCGTCAGGCACCACCAGCTCGTGGGATACCAGGACCTCGCTGGTACTGCGCTGGGTCCATATAATCAGCCTCGTGAGCCAAACGATGATCCGATCGGGCTCGCTGCAGTGTCCGGGCAGCCACCTCCATGAATCGACGACTATACTCCTGCATGGCCACAGGATCGTCGACATGACTCTGCATCTGCTGCCCCATATGATAGACAGTATGCAATCCAATCGCCTGCACAAAGTAAAAAATATAAACTACATATTTGGCACTAAATTACAGGTATATAATTAATAATAACAGAAAACATACCAGGGCCTCGTGTCTCCCGGCGTATGGGATGTACCGACCGTGTGGCAGATGAACTGGGTTCCCGATAAAAAGTTGGGAAACAGTGCAGTACCATGCCATATAAGTCTGAATAGGAATGTTCTGCGGAGGTGGGGTAAAGTCCTCTCGCCTGTCCCAAGTACCCAACTGCTCGTCAAGCCATGCAATAAATGTGTCGTCCGCTCTGGACCGATCATCCCTCTCATAATGTAAAGCATCCCATGCAGGCGGACTCGGTATAGGCTGCGGCAGGCCAAGCTGACGACATACCCGCTCGGAGGCATGATGCTCGACAATATCGAGGCATATGAGCGGGACAGAAGCCCTCCAAATATGTCGGCCAAACCTGCAATACGCTGGCAGGGTATCTATCACCTCATCGTTGTACGGCGTCCAGATGAACTATCAAATAAGAACACAAACTGTCAGTATGCGCAATACTAAGTTAATCTATACTTAACTTAAGTTTAGTTAGATATTCACCTGTGCGTCGTCTAGCAGATCCAACACATCCCTGCAGAGGGGGAGATTATGATGGGTATCATACTCTCGTGCAAGAGTACGACGCATAACCCACCTACAGGCTAAAGGGAGATCCGGAATTTCTACATTAGGCGATAGTTGTGGTAGAGGTGGATGAAACTGCAGAAATCGCTCCCAGGCCCAAACCTAACATACAAAGTTGACGTAAAGTATAAGATTAACTATAACTAGGTAGAATTGTAACTAATGGACATATAATTTGAATATGTTGTCACCTGTAGAAGCGGCAGGAAGCCACAAATGTCTCTCTGTGTGCCGATGCAAGCCCGGCACATCGACCTGTACAAGAATGAGAGGACAGCACCCCCCCAGCTGTAAAAAGTTATATCCTCGAACCGGTCAATATGATGCAGGAAACGGAGGCTCACTAGGTTCCCCGAAGTGTTCGGGAACAAGACCCCCCCTAGTAGAAGGAGCAAAGCAGCCTCGTATATCGTATGACATCCACCTCCGCTGACTCATCGGTGATAGTATGGTGGATCTGCTCCAGGCGATCTCTAATGGTGGTCAACTGTATACGACTTGACACAAACGCTACAGTCTCGTCCTCCGTCCTGAAACCCGTGAGCCGGTGCAGCATATCCCAATAAGCATGCCGCGAATAATATCTCATGGTCGCAGGCAGTAAAACTGGTATGCCATCAGCGGACAGTCCATATAAAATCTCAGCATCCTGCAGCGTAACCGTTGCCTCGCCGATGGGCAGGTGGAAAGTGTGCGTCTACGGTCGCCACCGCTCAATTAACGCCGTGATCAAAGCCCAATCGAGTTGTATCTGGCCAATCCTAATAATCCTATATAATTCTATCTCCTCCAGGTAATGGACCACGCGGTGATGTAGAACTCTAGTACTCAAAAAGTCCCACAATAGATCCACTCTCCTGGCGCGGAAAGTCTGCGTAAGCAACTGTCCGTCTCATATATACTCGGATCTATGCTGGGGTTGTAGGGCTAATAAATCCAACGCCCGAGGGGCGGGATGTATGGTCGGGTCCATGTCGTCAACTGTAAATTAAAACAACATTAATTGTATGTTTATTCTGTATATTAAATATTAATTTTTTGAGATACACAATTTTTAGAATTATACAATATTTATACCTATGGGTTCCAGGCTCGATATTTGAGTCCCAGTAGCACCAAACTATCATTAATAATTATGTGTTTGTTTTATAATTTAAATTCATATTTTTTTAATAACTTAATTGTACAAATTATATATATATATATATATACACCTATGGGTTCCGGGCTCGATATTTTGAGGCCCAGTGGCACCAAACTAACATTAATAATTATTTGTGTCAAATGTATAGCGCCGGGTACTTGGGCGCTATACCTGACATGGCAGCTTTTTATATATACCGCCCAGTACTTGAGCGATATATTTAGTTTTGCCTTCTTTTTTTTTTTACACTTATTTCTGTTCTTTCGGTCCAAAAAACCAATATTTTGGTTCCCAACTCTGGCTTGAGGTATGAGCATGAGGAAAGCACCTTTAGATTTGTAAAAGCCACATGACATCATTTGGAAGACATAGCAAATCCAAAACATATATCCATTTGGTCTATAATTTGTACATTTGCTTTCTGTTTCAGTCACAAATAGATACCAAGAATAGCTAATTTGTGGATTAAATTTGCACCAAAAAGGAGATATGTCATGCCTTTGTCTAGGAAAGAGACATTGGACTTTTCTTTTTCCTTTTTACTTTTTTCTTTTTATTCCATATAGAAATTAATTGTGTCACTTCTTCAGCCATCAAAAATTATTTTTACTCTTTGTTTATTCAAGGGTGTGGTGGTCACTCAAGTTCGATGAGATCATAGGAGATTTCATTTTGGTTCAAATTTTAGTACAGGCAAAACATGTTTGGTTAATTTTTTTATTTATTTAATTTTGGTAAAAACAATTATCAAATATTAATACTGATTGAGGTAGCAAGTACCCGGTGAATAGTCAATGCCAGTAAATCTAGACATAGCTGTTAGCTAAAGAAATTATATTTACTTTTGTTCAAGAGAAATTTTGTGGGGACGGCTTTTATGCTAGACAATTTTAATTTTATCAATTTTGTTTGAACTTTTGACCTAATCATGTTTAAAAATTATGGTAAAGTTATAAATATTTGTGACAATTAAATAGATACACCTAAACTGGGGATAGAATAAGTAGTTTTAATTTTTTTTATTCATCTTTGATATGGAATGGCAGCTCTAAGATATTCTTAATATGCATTAGAATCAATGTCTTTTTCTAGCACTTTGGCATTTTATGACAAATATCCAAACTTTTGATGCAAAGATGAGTGGGAAAGGCATCAGTTTCTCTCTCATATGCACCCAAAGACAAACGGCATCTCGCCGTCTCTTACACAAATATGATAAATCTCTAAATAACAATTATCAAAGATTTTGTTGCAAAGGAAAATCTTGGAAAGACAATGATGTAACCAAAAATAACTCAGTCCAATTGGTACACTTCGATTAAGCTAATAAAAATAAGGGTAGTAGACTCGTTTGCTTCCTAATTAAATTTAACTATAAAAAGAAATATATAAAAGTTGATATGCACTTAAACACAGTATAAGTGACCCCTAACATTCCTTAGAAGGCGTTGTTTGTATGGTCAAGATCAGCAGAAATACTTTAGAATGATTGTAAGGAGAAGATCAAAAAGGAATTGCTAGATAATAGCCTATGTAGCCAATATCTTTGCATTTTCTCCTTCAAAAGTGTTTTAGCCCAAAGTTAAGGTGTTTGGTCAAACTTTTAGAAGAAAAAAAAGATATTTTTGAGTAGAAGCACAAGCTATTTTTGAGCGGCTGAAAAAAGTAGTTCTTTCGAAAAATACTTTAAAAATAAATAAATTTGACGTAATACACTTAGAAACACTTTTTAAAAGATTGGTCAAACATTAATTATTGCTCTAAAATATTTTTCAAATTAATTGACCAAACATAAATTGTTTCTCAGCAAAAATAAAACAACAACAACAAACCCAGTTTGATCCCAACATGTGGGGTCTGGGGAGGGTAGTCTGTACGCAGACCTTACCCCTACCTAATGCAGGTAGAGAGGCTGTTTCCAATAGACACTCGGCTAAGGAAGGGCAAGAAGAAGAAGAGGGAAGCAAGGAAGGAGGAGAGGAAGAAAAAAAAAGGACACATAAATGATAAATAGTATCAAATAATAGCAACAAGGAATACAATACCTAAGGCGAACAAAACCACATAATGTAATAAAAATCTAAGAATATGAAGGGAAATGCATGCTACTAAGCCTATATGTGAACACTATAAACTACCTACTAATCTTCTACGTTAATCCTCGACCTCCACGTCCTCTTATCAAGTGTCATGTCCTCAGTGAGTTGGAGCAGCGCCATGTCCTGCCTAATCACTTCTCCCCAGTACTTCTTAGGCCTACCACGACCCCTTCTCAAACCCTCCATGGCCAACCTCTCACACCTCCTAACACGGGCATCAATGTGTAACGACCCGACCGGTCGTTTTGAGAATTTAAGCTCCGTTCGGTGGTGTAAAGTCATAAGCAGCTTCACATTTGATATATCAAACTGCGTGCGTGGTTAGATTCAGTTACCGGATTATCCAGAGTCGAATTGAAAGAAAAATTTCAGTTTTGGAAGCTTAAGTGATGGAAGTTGACCGGAGGTTTGACTTTTGTGTAAACGGCCTCGGAATGAGTTTTGGTTAATGTCAACAGCTTCGTATGATGATTTCGGACTTGGGCGTATGTTCGGATCGGGATTTGGATACCCGGGAGTGTTTCGGCATATATTGTGGAAGTTAGCATTTTAGAAGGATTTCACAAATCCGGGTTGAAGTGCATTTCAGGCTTTTGTACATAATGACCATAAAACATAATGACTGCTTTTGTACTTTCTGACAAGGTTCTGCTCTAATATGTACTACTATCCATTGCATCCCGCTTTCAACATACCCTCAATTCTCATTTGTTACCAACCTGCACTCTATAAATATACCCCAATGAACAATCATCCTCTCTAGAACCTTAGGTTTCTCCTACGCGTCGCTTGGGCATCCAATACGTTTGCTATTCGATAGGAAGAGAAGGTTAATTATTGCTCTAAGCTTCATGGCACGATCTAGAGTAGAAAGAAGTGAAACAATCCTGAATGTCTTGGTAGTTAACCGTTTATATGAGTGGCCGGCACACGCATATAAAGGAAACTCCACTGGACACGACTTCATAGACTCCCTAGGACTCTTGAAACTAGGGCTCTGATACCAAGCTTTGTCGCGCCCCGAACCCGGGCCTGGACGTAACACGGCACTCAGCGCCTGACTACATGTGATCGAGCGAACCAACTGGCTGGCTGAATCAACATATGATATCATAACATACTGAATGCGGAAGATAAACTAACACCTGTTGATATACTGAAAGTCTGGATGATATAAATCCAAGTGCAGAAGTACTAATGCAATTCCAAAACATATTTATAGCCAACATGGCTTAATATGAAACGCCTGCGACTTTGTTTAACTGTTACTCTAGTCTATGAAGCCTCTAATCAAGTACTGAAAATATTGACTGTCTAAAAATATTAAAGACTGTAAGGTAATGATAATTTCCCGAACGAACTGGGGATCACCAAATAGCTGGTACGAGAATCCTAGCGCTCTGAATCGTCAACCTATAAATCATTACCTGCATCGTGAGATGTAGGCCCCGGGCAAAAGGGATATAAGTACATTTGAATTGCACTGGTATGTAAAGCAACTGAAAGAATTAATTATAAATGTTGAAACTGAAACTAAGCTGATAACTGAAATGATAACTAATAACTGATAACTCATAACTGATAAATGAACTTAACAAAGGAAGTAAGGATATGAATACTCCCTCTTCTGAATGATGAACAACCTATTTATCTTAATATTAAACTGTTGCTTCAGACCCAATATATATATATATATATATATATATATATATGTGTGTGTGTGTGTGTGTGTGTGTGTGTGTGTGTGTGTGTGCGCACAAACTACGGCCTCGGGCCCAAGTATACGTATACATAACTGAGACTTCAGGTCCAAAGATGCATAAAGCATAAACTGCGGCCTCAAGCCCAAACATGCATAAAGCATAAACTACGGCCTCAGTCCCAAATACAGGTGTTCAACATTCAGGAACTGAGAATCATACTGAAATACATCATACTGAAATACATGATATTGAAATACATGATGCTGAAATACTGAACCATACTGAGTTACACGATACTTGAATATTGAATAGAGCTAGACTGAGACATGTATTCATGAACTGATTATGAAAATTGAAACTTCAACTGTTTATGACATGAAGAGTAAGCTATATTGAGACTCAGGAACATCAAACCCAAGTCTATATTGAATACGAACTGAGCTCACAACGTTCAAAATAAAAGTCATGAACGAGTTATGAAGCTAGAGAATAGAAGTTCTACAACTATTCAAGGAACTATGCTTAACTATATTTCTGAGGCAATTAGTGACGTCGTAAAAGAAACGTATTGTAGGGAGAATCAATCACATTCCCAAACATAGAGAGTTAGCCTCACATACCTTAATTTTCTGCTCTTGAGCGTAATACAACGTTTGCCAACTCTTTCAACTTTAATCTATATCGATACAAGTTAAAGGGATTCCTAATTAGCAACAATAGTCATGTTTTGGTCACTTAGGCATTTTATCAAACACTTGGTGGCATAAAGCTCTATAGCCCTTATTAATGGTGTTTCTACACCCAATAACCCATCCTCTGACTCTTAGATAAATTCTAATGTCTCAAATTGCTATAATCAATACCATTCTTTATCACCCATAAGGTAAACAACACTCTTAACCCATAATCAACAATCAACAACCCAAACCTATAACCGTTCATGCTTTTCTATCAAACCCATCAACAAATAACTCATGAACTAGAATCTATAATTACCAAACCAATGCTAGAATCAATTAGAGGGTGAAGACATTACCTCCTTGAAGTTCAATCCTCTTGAATTCGAGTTCTAAGGTTTCTTCTCTCAACAGTGACGTCCCAATCGAATATGTAATGATATGGAAGGTTTACCCATGTTAATAAGATGTTGGAAAATTAAAAGTAACTTAGAATTACCATTAGAACTTACCTTGGGTGGTGGAGGGACCCTTAAGGATTTAGGTTTTTGAGAGCTTTCCTTTTTAGAGCAAGTTTTTATATTTTGGGGATATAGGGGAAGAAGTAGGGCTTTAAAAATGACCCCCCATATGCGCTCCTGCACACCTGACTGCGCTAAATGGCCAGAACACTGCCGCATTAGCGCGTGCACGCTACTGGGCGCGCATATTGTGCACTGTTCTGTAAAACGGGCATAACCTTTTGCACAGAGATCCGTTCGGGCTCCATAATATATCCTTGGAAAGATATTTCAAAGTCTTACAACTTTCATACTTTGAGTTTTCCCAAATTCCTTACACATTTCCACTAAACACTGATGGAAGACGGACCTTCTGCAAACTTAGTCGATTTTGTCGAATCTTATGCACCTCACTTTCCATCTTGATTTTGAAACAACTATTTTCACCCATACTCATCCCGATAGGACTTCATATCTAAGCCGAATTTACGGTGTGTTACAGCTACTCCCACTATGTTCTCAGCAAAAATACTATTTAAAAAAATACTTTTCAAAATAAACTAATTTTAAATGTTAGGTTCGAACAGGCTATAAGAGTTGCAACAATAATGAAACAACTTCCTTATTGCGTCTCGGGCGGGCTTAGACGTAGAGCTGCAAGCCTGCACCTGATATTTAATTTTCGGAAAAGGGTTCAAAATACCTCTAAACTATTGAAAAAGATTTAAAATTACCCTTCATTCACCTATTGGGCTAAAAATACCCCTCCATCCACTTTTTTGTTTACTTATGCCCTTTGACCATTAGGTCAATGCTAAATTTAAAATAATTATTATTCTTTTTGTAAAAACTTAAAAAAAATATTTTGCAAAAAATATTTTTTTTTTTAAACTAATGCACCAATAGTCCACTAATTTAGTAAAGTCTTCTTCTTCTTTTTTCCAGTTTTTACAAAAAATATTTTTTTTCATTTTTTCAGTTTCTTAAAGCATTTTTTTTTAAAATAAAAAATTGTAAAAACAGAAGAAAAAAAATGTTTTTAATAAAATATTTTCATTTTTTACAAACTGAAAAAATATTTTCAACAAAATAGTTTCGCTTTTGAAAATTATTTTTTTTTCCAATTTTTTTAAAGCATTTCATTTTATTTCGTTTTTCAGTTTTTTTATTAAGAAAAAATATTTTTCGTTTTTAAAAAAAATGAAAAAAGTATTTTTCAAAAACGAAAATATTTTGTTGAAATATTTTTCAGTTTTTAAAAAACGAAAATATTTTATTATAAATAATTTTTTTCTGTTTTTACAAAAAAATATTTTTTAAAAGCTGAAAAAAATAATATTTTTTTGTAAAAACTGATTTTTTTTGTAAAAACTGAAAAAAAAAGATTTTACTAAATTAGTGGACTATTGGTGCATTAGTTTAAAAAACGAAAATATTTTGCAAAATATTTATTTTAAGTTTTACAAAAAGAATAATAATAATTTTTATATTTAGCATTGGCCTAACGGTCAATGTGCATAAGTGAACTAAAAAAGTGAATGGAGGGATATTTTTAGTCCATTAGGTGGATGAAGGGTATTTTTAAACTTTTTCCAATAGTTTAGAGACATTTTGAACCCTTTTTCGTTTAATTTTTGTAGTTAAAACAGAAAAACTAAAAACAAAAAGGAATGAGGTGAGTCCCTAGCAAACAGTGTTTGTATATGTGTATGGGCGGGCAATTTGTGTGAGAGACATGGTAGGAATCCACGATCTTTTTATTTATTTAATTACAACAGGAAAAGGGTAGATGATATTACGGTATTAATTAATCAAGTTTGAATATTTCAATTGTGAAAGAACCAAGTGAGCTGACCCTCAACTCTAAAGTCCATGAATGAAGTTATGTGAAGGCAGTTTTTGCTTTTGGTCTATAAACAAGTTTGGGAGTATAAAAGCATTTACCTTCCACCAGACTTCAAAAATGAATTTATCTCCTTCCTGATATCTACTTTATTTTTCATGATACTCTCCCGTTTGATAATGATATATCACGTATCAAACATGTATCTTACACGAGAGTATATATGTGATACACATTTACTACAAATATGATACACAGTGTGCTACACATATCATTTGTCACGTTCATTTTCTACTTTGAATTTTCAATTCAATCCACTAGAAAACTCTACAATCATTCCAATACTTCAAGCTACTTAAGATGTACTCAAATCTATTCTAATAACACTCACTCAAAGAAAGCAAAAAATTGACTTTTTTTTTTTGTTACAAATAGATTGGCTAATATTAGTAATATTTTATGAATTGGCTAATTTTTGTAATAAGCTACCTATAAATGGACATAGCTGGTATATTTCCTTTTTTCTACTACTCTAGCTATCGAGCTGTTTTTAGAAAATTCTAGATAATATTTTGCCATTTTTTATGTCGCACTACTAATACTTTATAAATATAGAAAAGAAATTAAGTAGTAATAATTTAAAATAGAAGTTTGTTTTCTAAGGTGCTTGTTGCTAGTGAAGAGTAGAAGGTAATTTTTCTTTTACTACTATTTTGATACTAGTAATAAATTAGGAGAATAACATTGAGAGGTGATCTTAATTACCAAACCTGTATGTGACCATTGAAGATTACTTATAGAAACTTTTTCTCTTTTAAGCTTCATAACTTATTTCTACCTATATAACCATGGTGATGCTCAAAATACTGCGGATCTTTAATTTTATTTTTATTAATGCTCTTATTACAGATATTCACCCAATCACAACATTTTTTGCCATTAATGTCAAATTTTGACGAAATATATGGGGTAAAATATTAGCTTGAATTAGAAATTCAGTTTCAGATAACACATAGATGTTTATGAATTTCAAGAAAATAACACTATGACAAATAATTCTTCTTAGTATGTGCAAATTCTTATTCAAAGAATCATGGTCAAATTTCAGTATAATGTACTCCAAAAAAAAGGTGGGGGCGGGGAGGGGGAGGTACGATTAATATATTCTTTTCTTGAAATACTTGAAAGCATAAGATTTCTTCCCTTCTTCTACCCATACCAAAAATTAGCTTCAGCAATGTTGCTAAACTCACCTGCATTGAAGTACGAGGCAGACGTAGGGTTTCTAAAACACGATGCACCACTAAGAAAGGACAAAATAAAGAAGAATAAAGTGGGAAGTGATCAATGTTCGTCTAGTTTAACAACTTAACCTTCAACCAACTACACTATTCAATATTTTGAAAGCATGGAGGCCAGTAGATAATATTAATCGCTTCCAAAAAATATGTACATATAATAACCAAGTTTGGCAAAGAAACCATGGATTCACATTGCACCATAAATTAAAAAATAAATCCGCCCCTGCATTAAAGTATTGAGTTTCACCTTGAAACACCTCATATGCTTCATGTGGTACTATCAGTGGTTTTGCATAATGGCACAAAATAACATTCTAGTGGTACACCTGAGTTTCATAACCAACTTCAGATCACCACCAAATTTTACAGACATGAGATTTATTTTATTTAGGGAGAGCATGGAAGAAGACACAATTACGTTCAACTTTTCTGTTACTCAAGTGTAAGGTGAATAATGAATTGTTGAATACAAGTATTCCATGTTCTTTAGCAGCCTCACAATTTGATGAATTCTAGTATTTAGAAACAGTCATAAGGCTCAACAATATTTTATTATCATTCATAATAGTCCTTGTGATCCTGATCAAGATTCACGGGCCCGCCTTGAAGCTTAGAGCTCAAAATGCAAAAGGAGTTCATGAAAATGTTTAATAGCCATCAAATGCCAATTGATGTTGAGACCAAGTCCTTATAAATAGTACTTCATTATCCAATATTTCATCAATTTGCCCAAAATAGCCCTCAAATGTGAATGGGCGTTGAGATGGAGTCCTTGCAAATGTACTTCATCATCCAAAATTTTATCCATTTGCCTAAGGTTCAACAACATTCTTTATTCTTTTTTGGTTATTCTTTCTGTTAAGTGGTTCAATAGCATTCTGTTCTGTTATACTTCTACAGACCTATAAAAAAAAAACTGAAAATTTACACAAAATATTGACAACTTTTGTTACACATGCCTGATCAGTTTGGAACTAACTTTTAGGGTTGAAGCAATCCATGTAGTAGCATCTCACTGACAATGGTCATCACGTCTCATGAAATCACAGATGCTCGAAACAGAATGGATGACAAAGGCAGTCAATAGCATGTATCAGCTTTCTCCGAGGACCAACAGCATGTGAACCCATCTCCTTGAGCTTTTCCATGGTCAGATTCGCCAACTGATACTTGTTGATGCTCTTGCGCTTAAAGATGTTCACAAAATGATCAAGGCCCCTTGAAACCAACCAACTTCTCAAGCCTCCAGCACTTTGAAGCTTGCGCTCAAGATTAATTGCTCTCATTCTTTTATTTATCATCGCACTCTTATCAGCAGTGATAATTGATCGCTTGGTAATCTTTGAGGCGAAGCAAACACCAATAGTACTATTAGTTCTGAAACTAGGCATTGGTCGAGTTTCTACACGCTCTCTTTCAACCAGCCTCGATGGTCTTGGCAACTGAGAAATTGATTGAGGAACTACTTTGGCAACTGTTGGTATAGCAAGTTCAGGTGCCAAAGACATTAGCTCCTTCCTTTCACAAACTACATGTGCTTCAGTATGCATCTCGGCTTGATGTGGTTGTGTATCAGTAGGTTTAATTGTTGGTACATGTAGCAGGCTTTCTCCAGCGTTATGCACCACGGACTGCTTAAGTACAGTTAGGGGAGGGATAAAAATAGTGACTTTCTGCTTCTTGACTATTATCCAACTATCTTCACTCAGCTGGTCCACCAGTGAGGTACCCGAACTACCTTTCTTAATTTTAGGAACAGGCACGGTTTGTTGATGTTTTTGCCTTGCCATTAGTTGCTGACCTGCTGAATGAATATGGAATGGATAAAATATAATTCTGGACACTGAAGATGAGCATGAATTGACTTGTACCAAGAGCAACCAAATAGAAGACTATGTATCAAAACTCTTTAAAGTCTAAAGAGTGAATGATTTACCAAAATTTTGTTTGATCAAATTATGAGAATGGCTTTTGTCAAAAAACCAAGCTAGAGTAGCTGCAATATACAGAACTATACACATGTACTCCAAATAGTCTAATGATGAATAAAAGAATTCATACACCTGACACGAATTCGTTTGACATTAAGGCACATTTGATTCAAACTCTTCAGCACTGTAAAAATATCAAAACACCGACCAGAGTATCTAAATTTGTTAAACCATTTTTAGATGGCTGCCCTCATGCTTCAATATGCTGACTAACTTATATATTGTTTTCCACAAAAATATTAATAGAAGAACTCATCACAGCTTAAAACCATCCAGAGTTTATGAAGAAATTTATGTTTCTTATCATTTAAAATACAATTAATTACAAAGTTTTTGTGTTTACCTGTTAGGCGAAGGAAATAGCTAGGTTGAGTCAAATAAAGGCGAGCAAAAACAGTGACCACGAAACTCAGCAAGCAATTCCAGCAAACGGCAGCGGATTTCGAACTTAATAGCTTTTTATTTCCAAAATTTGCATCTCAGATCTCGAATTCAAACCTTTTAATTCACAATCTTGTTTTACTTTCTCTCAAATCGGCTTCAGATCTGTGGGAATTGTGTGACTAGGGGTATGTATGTGGGTGAATGAAAATGGAGGTCCGAATGAAGGGAAAGGGGTGGCGGATGTTATAAAAAAAAGAGAGAGAGAAGGTTTCTCGGGTTTTTGGAAGGGGAAGTTCGTTCTCTTAAAAGGGGAAGCTTAATCTGATCTTCAATTGAAGATGAGGGTCTGTTTTTGCTTGTTTCTCATTGAAGATGAGGGAAAATGCGTCGCTGGGTTGGAGGATTTTTTGGGGTCCGATTTTCGTCCATGTGTGTGTAGATGGAGTATGAGAGATGGGGAAGAAAATAAGAGGGGGAACGACGCTCTTGCTGGATTAAGTTGAGTCCCGAACTAAAACAATATCACAAAAAAAACATTAATAAATGTAAAAAAAAAAAAATTATCTATCTATATATAACGCCCAAAATTCATGCGCTATACCTCTAACGATTTGACTGTCCGCCTATAGCGCTGAGAATTTACACGTTATACCTATAGCGCATAAAATTTGCGCGTTATACCCTCTTTTTAATCCCCTTCGTCTTCCCCAAGACCAGATCTCCCTCCCCCATTTTTTAAACTTTCTCTCTTCTATTCTGGTTCCCCCCCCCCCCCCCCCCCTTTCAAAAAAAAAAAAAAAACTCCC